>JAKEPQ010000743.1:9707500-9842500 GCA_024500445.1 Entomyzon cyanotis
ACACGTTGCATCTGGGCAGTCTTGAGAAAGGAGACCTGGGCTAGGTTGGCTTTGTCACATGCATGGGAGCCCCCAGGTCGTTCGGCAGCCCCTGAGTGCTGGTGGAGAGCAGAATGTGTGACTGTGCTGCTGGAGCTGTGCTGGGCAGGGGGCTGTGTCAGCCACTCTTGTGCATTGTCTTCTCTACACGCATCTTTGTTATATTATAAAGGTTCCTATAAAGTGTGACTAGGGAGAAATATTTCAGTTGCTCGATCTGAGCTATATAATAAACAGAAAAATGGTATTTTAGCTCTAATTGTGAAGGAAGAACTTGCATTTGGTCCTTTATAGTTCCCAGAAGAGATACTGTTGACTGCCACAACCAAATCTATCTTGAATATTTGAGCATAGCTGATGTATCAGCTTAATAAAAATAATTTGCCTTTGGGAGAAAATTCAAACAGTACATATTGCTCCATAAGTGGAGTGAAGAATTTCTAATGAATGGGAAATTGACAAAAATACCAAGCAAACCCAGCAAGCAAAATATTTTAATAATTCCAAAACTGTTCAGGAATTTGGGTTGAAAGCAGCCCAGAAAACTTTATCAGGAGGAGGAGGCAGAGGAAACCCAACAGTGGGTACCACACCAAATGCTGTGAGAATTCCTTGGAGGAGAGAGTCATGCAATAAATAGATCAGCTTGCTGTGTGTGGCTCAGTGGGCTGAGAAGGGTAACACCTTGAACCTCCTATTTTCCAAGGATGTGGTATTCTGACAGCTGCCTTCTGTTGCACTGGCACACACCAGCAAGGAGCCCTGAGGAGGGCATCTTCTCCACATCACTGCTGCTGTGCAGCTGAGGCACCTCTTTTTTGAGCAGCAGTCTGCTCCAGCAGTTCCTAGGTGGAGTGAGACAATTTACTGTTAAGCTTGGAGTCCCGTGGCTTTCTCTCTTTTTATGTAATTATATTGTATTGTTATGTTAACTCGAAATATTAGCTCTATTCCCATGCTGTTCTATTTAAATTAATTCTGTTTGTGTTCTGCAATGTTTTTGAATCACAGTTTTCTTCCTCCATACTGCTTCCACATTATGCTGATTTGTCAGCAGTATAGCTTTTCCTTTTCAACAGGATCCAGGAGTTGGGCTTAAGCTTTTATAATATTACAGTCTAGTCAGAGCTAACATCAGTTTTACTGGTCGCTGTTACAGGCCTGGCTCAGGCTGAGTTTGGTTCAACCACAATTGCAAATGGGCTTTACAATTCACATGTGCAGCCTTAGAAAAGAGGTGTACCAGCAACAGCACTGTTTGCATCAGGTTTATGAGTTTGCATTTCCTTTTGTTTTCCTTTCAAGTGTTCATTCCAGATATGTGTTTGTTTTCAAGCTGCACTGAAACTTGTAGTTTCTGAGAAGGGGAGGAAAAAAGGTGATATTTTCTTAGATTTGAAGCATCTTTCTCAGTTGTGGATTTTGTACGTCATTAACTCAGTCAGTGTGAGGGGCTTTAGTTCAGAAGTGTGGCAATATGTTTGTTAGGGACAAGCTGAATGCTCAGAGAGACTCTCCATCTTAATCACACAGTGCATTCTTCTTTCCCCACCGAAATTTTCTATAGTGGGCACCAAATTTTATTTTTCTATCATTCAGCCTTGTCAAGAAAGGACTCAGAATAATAGTCAAATAAAGCTTAATTCCCTGATGTGGATCCTTGATGATGTGCTTTTTGTCACATTTCTTCTGGGACTGGAGCCTTTTCAGTTGAAATCATTATTGTTTTGGCTAAGGGTCAGTGAGGCTAAACAGCTGTTGGTGATCTAATTACAGGGGTTTGCAGAGAATCATTTCAAGTTTGTCTCACTGTTTCAGACCCATTCTAATTGCTATTGCTGCTCAACCAAACTGATATTGAAGTAAACCTTTGCAGGGGTCTGTGGGTGATTTCCACATGCATGTCTCCTGGCTAATCCTTGTCCAGCCAGTCCTACAAAATCTATGTACATGCTCTGAACCTTTGAATTTTGAAAGATGAGGGAAGGAGGGAAGTATTTGCCATAACAACAAAATGCAGTTGCATATAAACAATGCCTCCTGTTATATGAATTAGCTCCCGTGCTATGAAATGCAATTATAGCAAGGAAACCAAAGTGCTGTCATCAAAGCCTTTGTATCTACTGTTTAGTTTTGTTAGTTGAACCTTGCAAACCTTGAAGTAAAACAACTGATGGTGTCTTTCGTATTTTTGAAAACAAGGGTTTTCTTTGAAAATAAATAATTGCATGGAGGATTATATTTATTATAAGATCTGAGCAATGCCATGTAGATAAAGTCTCTTTTTTTTTCTCTTAGCAGTTGCATTGTTTTGTTTGTGAGCTTGATGTATAGGGAAGAGAGGGATCAGGGAAGGAGAGGGAAGGCAGATAGTGCTTCCCTCATGAAATATACAAGGAGCTGTGCGTACAGAAGTGTCTCTGTGAATCTGTTTATGGCTCTTTGTGACTGACTGGCTAAATTACAGTTTCATTGTTCTAAATCCCTGAGGACTTTTCCAGAGATGTTGTAACTAAAGCTGTGCATGTTGTGAAGCTCTTCCTACCTGTCACAATCAGCTGCAGATACAACTAATTTACCTATTTTAGTTAACCTCTCAAGGAGCAATGTAATTACCTTCTAAAAATCATGGTTGCCATTGGGGAAATAATACTACATTTTCAGATATTTCTGTCAGGCACACACACAGTGGTTTAAAGCAGCTCCTGGTTCCAGCAGCACTGGCATGGCCTTTGAACTGTGTTGTGTTTAGAAAGCAGATGCCAGAAAAACAGAAGTGTTGAAGAAAAGTTTCCTCTCTTTCAGCTGTTCTCCAGAGCACTTGGAGAGAGTGATCCCACAGGACAGCTCAGTGGTTATGTTCCTCTTGCAGACAAACCCCTCTGCACCCTCCCAGCAGCACAGAGAGGCAGAGCACTCCTAGGATGTTCCCAGGAATTGTGGTCTGCTAGGAGCCACACTGTGGCTGGCAACCTGTGGTGGCACTGTTTTATCAGTGATTTTGGCTCTAACTCTTTCTGTCAAAGTTCTGGGAGCATGGTAATGCTACAGGGGAAGGACTCTGAGATATATTGAAATCATGTAAGGGGTTTTGAGGGTCAGCTGCTTTTCAAAGAGCATTAGGTCCTGTCTATGGATGTGCAATTGTACAGACATGTCTCATCTGAGGAAATAAAACTTGCCTACACTGCAAAACTGCTGGCTCATATTTCTCCAGTTGAACACTTACGGGAAATAAATTTTTTGAACAGATTTTTCAGAGCAGAGAAACCAAGTTCTGTCACATCTCTTGCCTCGTGACTGTACAAATCTCCCACATCTATTGCCTCTCCGTGCCAATGAGATCTTGCAGCACATCTGCAGCTTCAGAAGACTCACACCACACATTGCTGGCTGGTTTGGATTCCAACAGCAATTTCCTGGGTAGAGCAACCTCATGTAGGATCTCCTGCCCCATCTTGGTGCCTTCCCCACTGTTGAAAAAACAGGAGAGTGGTTATTTTGTTTTGCCTTTGTTGTGCCAGCCATGGAGAGATGACCTCATGTCTGTTTTGATTTTGTGCCATTTAGGACTGTTTATGGACAAAGCTGTGATAAATCTTCAGTGATGTTACTGTTGTATTATAACTGATGCCTCTCTCTGAGAGCTTCCTGGGAATATAAGGAAATTCTATGGGCCTTGTGCACTGCAATATCAGCATTTGTTTGATGTATTTTTCAAGCATTGTTTGGTTTCAGGCACAATGGTGATGGGGTTTAGTTCCTTAAGATTCAGAATAGCAACAATTGTCTTTAACAGACAGTAGAAATTCACTAATTAATGCTAATGACTTTAAGAGATTTATGATAATACTTCATAATATGAGAGTAGATGACAGTAGTATATTTTGTGAAAATAATGAAGTCTTAGTAATGTGAGACCATTTTACAACTTGCTGCTATTAAATCTTTGCAAAGAAGTAGGGTGATGTATATTTTTTGCAGAAAATCATAAAGTTGGACAGTGAAATGTAGTTTATTAGGCAGTGTAAGAAAAACTGTACTCCCCCATCTACCTCAGAGCTCTCCATTAATGCTTTTCCCGACCCACAGCAGTCTCTTGGTGGCTATTCTTCTGAACATGAGACAGGGAGCTGGGAACTCTGCCACAAGCTATGGTTTTCTTTTTTGAAATCTTCACTGTAGTAACTTGCTTAATGACTTATTTTCCTATGGGGAAAATGCAGTGTTAAATGGGTACAAATACCTCTCTCTTGAGAAGGTGAGGGCTGCAACACCAGGTGCTCTACAAGGCTGCAGGAGTAACGTGAGAGCTGCAAAGTGCTGCCTCATGCTGAGCAGAGAAGTCCTTGCCATGTCCCTGGGCAGGCTGGAGTGTTCCCTTCCTGGGAAACACCTTTGCTCTGAGGTCAGTTGGAGTGCAGTGAAACTCTGCTGCTGCTGCTGAGCAACTACACCCTCCAGTCCTTACAGCATGGGATCTACACTGTGGAGCAGGACCATCCCAACACCAAAAAAAGCTTGCCCAGCACCAAAACACTTTGTTCTCACCAGTGGAATAAGCTGTGGCTGGACAGAGGAGAGCTGTAAGCACAACCTTGGCCTTTACCAGCCAAATTTTGACACAGTGGGGTCCTGGCAGAGGCAGCACAGTACCTGTGGTACCACTGCAGCAGCCCCTGCCACAGAGGCATTGCTGTAATCGCAGACTAGCAGTGAAAACTGGGAGGGCAGCAAATTGTCTTTGACCGCAGGGATGTTGCAACTGAAAATAATTTAAGTATTTTCTTTCATTTGTGAGATTACTCCTACACAAAGCTATTTTCTGGTGGGCTGGTGCAGTGCTGTGGTAGTAATCATGGACTGGGTTTTTTTTCCTTCATAGTCATGCTATCAGCTTTTTGTAACAGGACCCAGTAGCTCTGTGGTCATCTCTTCAAAATTGACTGTACCCTCCATTTTCTTCCACACATCTTTGAAGATTTTTGGCATCTCTTGTTCATAGGCTGCAAGTTAGGGTCAAGCTTTTGAGTCTCCTAATCACTCAGCTCTGGCATAGTCCTGTTGCCACTAAAGCCTCTTTTCATGCCTATTTAATGCCTCAGAAGTGCTTTCAAGTGGTCTTTGATAAATCATAGTAAGTGTTATTCCAGTCGCTCAATAGCAGTACCTGCTGGAGTCTTTTTCAGCTCCCAAGGCAGCTGTTCCCTCTTGCCTTATTTTACCAGTGACAGTAATTCATTCCACTTGAGCTGACTAGCTTATTTCACATTTATTTGCACATTATGAGCAGTGTCATTCTACTTACCCTTCAGACAGTAAATGGTTTGAAAAATGCAACTGTAACAAATATTAGGCATGGGGAGGGGAATAGGAAAATGGAACCTTTACATTTGCGGTCCAAATAAAAACATAATGAATAAATAATATGTTAAAATTATCTCAATCATCGAGTGTATGCAAAAATCAAAGGTGCTGCATAAACTGGCATTATTCCTTTGAGAATACATTTCTCTTTCCCACTATCTAGCTTAGCTTCCCTGGAGTGGAGTTAAATAAAATATTACCCATCAGGTCAGGAAAATAATTAGTCCTACATTATTGCCTCCTTCCTAAGCAATCAAACTTGACCCATATATATTATGTATGTTTGCACCCTGCACATCTGGGAGGCAGGATGTATATAAACAGATGAATTTGGGCTCCATGTTTGCATACCAAGACACAGTTCTTCTACTGCTCTCTACAGAAAAGGCAAGCTGAAAAATTAACAGAGCAAAAGCAAGTAATTTTTTTTGGTGTCCTGAAGTAATTTCTTTCAAGTAATCTTTTGCTGGCTGTGGCAAGTAGTTATGAAAATGCCATAACTTAATATGATGGCAATTTCTCCCCTTGTACATGACAAATTACAGAAGTACAAATAATCATGCTACACTCAGCAATTTAGTAACAGTTTGTGTTTTGCTTTTGTAATGAAGATAGACAACAGAACATCAGATAGGAGGGAAATAAGATAAGGATCTTCCAGAGGCTGGAACATCCTTGGTGTGAAATCACACCAGAGGCTGGAACATCCTTGGTGTGAAATCACACCAGAGGCTGGAACATCCTTGGTGTGAAATCTTATGGGGATGATATTTTTTTAAGGTCCCAATTCTAGGAGTCAAGGAAAATAAAAGATTTTTCATTTTCATTCATTACCAGATAAATTTCTAGCACTCTCAGCTTCTAAAGCCAGCTAAGAAATCCCATGTTTTTATTAATTGGACTTGATGATAGCAGTGTTGTATCTTAGCTAGCAGAGCCCAGCCTAACTCATGGCTTCCAAATATTCCACTGACAGTAGCAAATTGGAGGCATTCAGAAGTGGGACTAAAAGTGGGAATGATGGAGATGCAGGGTAGTCTCTGCTCAGTACTGAACTCAGCATGCTGAATCATTCCAAGGAAAAGAGTTTTCCTTGTAAGGTGTAAGCTCCTTCATTTTCTCCAGCTGTCTAAATTGTCTTTGTGCTTGTAGATCAGGTTTGCTGTAAAAACCCATTCTGGATGCAGGAGAAAGCTGGAGACAAGCTAAACCTGTTCTTTAAATTCCTGAAAAATTCCCCAGTGTATTTGAGAAGCACTTTTGGGGTCCTGAGCACAAGCATCTGGTGCTGTAAGCAAGGCTTGTGCCCTGAGCCCCGTGCAGGAGTGCTGCAGCTGAAATACAGGGTGTCCACAGGGAGAATGGGCACTGCTGACTGCTGCTCCAGCAGGGCTTTGCAGCTGGTGGAATGCCTGCCTGTGCCAGAACTGAAGCACAGAGGGCAGGTGATCTAGGATGTGGTTAAGCAGTGGCTTCAACCTCAGAAAATCAGGGGTTTATTTCTACTGAATCTTAGAAAATTGTGTGCAATGACTTGATTTTCGTTATATTAAAATTAAAAAAAAGGAAAATAAAAAAAAGGAAAAAAACCAGAAAGAACAAAACCAAGGAATGTTTTTTTGAGCACTGTGTCTCCGAGGATAAGAGCAACTTTCACACTACATGTCACCCAACCCAGGGCAGCTGAGTGAAGGCAACTGGTCTTTTACGAAAGGGCTGTGTTCTGGGTAATCTCACAGGACTTTAACCACATGGTGTTTCTAGATGCTGCTGAAATACAGGAAAATTATAGCACAGCACTTCCATCAGCAGTGACTGAGTGACAGAAATCATGGCTGAGATCCTGCATTCAAGCTGTGCAATATGCAGCTGTCTGGATAAGCAGCAGAATTTACTATAATCTACACTCAGTGCAGTGTAGTCATCATCTTTCCATCTCCATATTAAATGTTTTGTCTATAAAATGTAAACAAGAGTGAGAATCCTAAACACTTCTGTTCTCTTTTGGCAGAACTGACCATTAATTTATAGCACTGCTGTTGTAATGTCATCCTTCTTGGGAGAAAGAACTCTGACTAGGAGAGAGTGTTGAGAGTTTGAAGACAGAAATTGGAAACATCCCTTACCTAAGTCTATACATAACAGAAGCCCAGAGCTTTGTCCCCAGCGAGTACCGCCAAAGCAGAAAACACAGTTTCCAGCTTCCTGTTCATAAGGATCTTGATATTCATGATAATATGAAAGCAGTTACTGCAGAGAAAGCTGGAAACACCTGAGAGCTTATCTTTGAAATTTTAATTTCTGGTGGACAGGGTGATGGTGGTAAGCCTAGCAATGCCTGCTTCAAGAACTTTGCTACTTGCTAGTCATATTGGTATCCTACTGATTCAGATCCTAAAATAACAACTGAAATGCTGTTTTCTCTTTAGACCCCCCAAGGTCTACCCTCTATCCTGCAGGATTTTGTGAATTATCCCCTCCCTATTTCCTTGTTCTTTTCTGTGTGGTTATATCCTTTATTTGCCTTGTTCTTCATTGCTGTAAGTTGTTTGTTATTTCTAGTTTTCAATGTGGTTGGCATCTTCAACTGAGAGTTCACATTATGTTGTTGCCCTTTCCCCTATAGCAATAACCCTTTCAGCTAGAAAATTTTGGGAATCTTTCCTTTGTGGCTGTGTAGTAATTAAACAGGACTGTATCTTTGAATTGTGTAGGATTAATGGACTGTGCATTTTCTGTTCTGTGCTTTTAAAAAGAAAACATAATTATGTATTAATTGGAGACATGCTTTGGAAAAATGTCTGTAATGAAATTTTGCAATGCCTCGCCTTGTTCTAGCCTAGCACAGGACATCTGCCATGGCTCAGTACAGAGCAGAAGAGCAGCAAACTGTTCCCAGTGCTCAAAAAAACATTCCTTGGTTTTGTTCTTTCTTTTTTCTCACCTGCCCAGCCAACAAACCTGGCTGCCCTTCCTGGTTTTGCTGCAAATTTCTTGCATGGCTTTGAAATTCTTCCCTGTGAGGGTGGTGAGGCACTGGCACAGGTTGATCAGAGAAGCTGTGGGTGCTCCATCCCTGGAAGTGTTCAAGGCCAGTCTGGCAGGGGCTCTGAGCAACCTGGTTTAGTGGTTAAGTGTCCCATGGCAGGAGGTTGGAATGAGATGATCTTTAATGACCCTTCCAACCCCAGCCATTCTGTGATTCTCCTCCACTTTGTGCATGGCGGGGGAGGATTTGCCTGTACATCCTTAGAAAGCAATGTTGTGAAGTCACATGCTTTTAAAAATTGCAATGCCCCTGTTTGCAGCAGAAACGAAGCAGGAGGAGAGGATAGCAGTTGTAATTATATTTCCAGGAGTTTAATTCTTAAACGCTAGGTAAATGGGTAGGGATTTAGTAAAGTGGCAGGATTTGGTTGCTCTGGATCCCATAGGCACTGTTGAAATGCCTACATCTGGGGAGCAGTAGGAATGTGAGCATGGAGTGTCTCTGCTCAGTTTTGGGGAGTGGCAACAGCAAGGTGCAGAGGTTATTGAATGCAGAATCAAGTCTGTTTCCTTGTGTGGTTTCAAGTCTGTGTATGTCAATGCTTTGTTTGCTCCATGTTCTTCTGTCAGACAAATATTGTCCTTTATGGGAACCTCTGATGTTGTGATCATTGTCAGACTGCATGTTTTGGTGTTGATGTGCATCTCGGGGTGTTCACATTAATGTCGGTGTGGAATCCAAAAACTGATGAAAAGCAAGGATGCCCATTGGAACAAAATATTCTTTTCCACCCTCAGGAGAGGCCCGAGTTCACTTTCATAAATCCTTTGTTGTAGCACGCAAGCTTCTTGGCTGTCACTGGGTGTGCTGTGTTTTGGAGCATATGCACAAATGTACACACAAATATATGAAATATTTCTTTTGGCTATTTCCCATATGGTTTAATTTTTCACAGCTCTGTAAAATTTCATGTGCAAATTCAGTTTTCCTAACTTTTATTGTATCTCAAAAGCAGAGTTTTGAATAATTGTTAAAAAAATTTTCTCCCAGTCCCTTTTAAAAGGGAAAATCTTTGGCTGATAATGACAGCACAGGGAGCTGTTATATCTCTGGGTTTTGAGAGTAACTTTAGAAACTTTTTTTCTGTTAATGGTTTATATTTTGAAAGAAGAGGGAATGACTTCTGCTGCTCATTCTTTTTGTTGTTCTTTCCTCTGCTTTCCCCTTCCTATCTCTGAAGTGTTTATTCTCGTGCAGAAATTATAGTAGCTGTTAAAAACCTCGTGAGCCTACTGCAACTCTGAGTTAGCTCCTAATCCCAGTACTCTTTTCTCTCATCTCACTCACATCTCCCTGTGCAGTTTGTATTCCATTTGTTAATTCCAATTTGATTGACTGTGGGTATCTTTTGAACTCCTTAATTGCCAAAATGCCAGTGTTTCCCTATGTAACTTTATATTACATCTGTGTCCTAAACCATTACCTCAGATGTTATAGACATCTAGATTTACTCTTCCTCTTTGTTTGAACTTTTTTTTACCCCTGATGCAGTTCAGCCTTGTTGGTCTCTTGTTTCTCTGAAGCTCAGAGTCAGCAGGCTGAGACACTGGCTCGATCCATAGGAAAAAGAGTGACAGATACAAACTCAAAAAATAATTAGCTTCTTGTTTGCTGTTTCCCAATGTAATACCACACTTCAAACAAGACATTGCTATTCCATAGATCACAAAGATTGAGTGCAGATTAAATTGTTGTCTTATTTATCTATGGTTGGCCTCTGTATGAGCCAAGCTCCAAGTATTGACAAGAAAAAGTCCTTGCTGTGAATGTTGTACATAGTAAAGACAGACAAGTAGAGAGATATAGGAGAAAAGGAAAACAAGGGGAAGGAGAAGCAAATTTTATGTACTTTAATATAATGAGCATGGCGACATTGCTTTTGCAAAGGATTTGAAGCATGGATGGAGTGAGAACCTGTCCAGTGCATTCAGATGGGTCACATCATGACCATAGCTCTGGTTCTGTGGCTGTAGGTTGTGATTTCAGGCACAGGAATGATGGAGGAAGAAACTGATAAATGAGCAGACAAGTGGGACTTGAATAGAGATGTGGATTAAATCTTATGTGGAAAATACATTTGTGTGGGAGAGAAGAGATTCATGAGGATGAGGATACTGACTGTCATCAGTGTTCCTCAAAGATACACTAATGCTTCTCTGCTTTTCCTTCTCTTATTTTTAAAAATATATCCTTGCTTTTCATCTACCATTCCATAGATACTTTTCTTTCATACAAACTCTGATCCCAACACATCTTCATTTTTCAAGGTATTGTTGCTATGAAACAATTCTTTTATTGTAAAATAAGTAAAGGAAAACAGGAAGAATTAAAAAGGAATGTGTTTACTTTTGCAATGTACAGCACTCCCGAATGCAAATAACTGTTCTATATAAATCCAGAGGAGCAAAGAAAATGGTGTGAAGGGGTCACTATAGAAGTCTAGATTTTTCCAAAACTGATTTGTTGGGATTTTTGAAATTCCAAAGACAAATTAAAATGTTTTAATGGATGAACTACCATATTTTCTGTACATAAATATGAAGGTGTTTTCCCAATGTGATACAAATCCCAAAATATGTGGCTGTTATTCTAGTACAGTGTATTTTCCTATGACATCCCTTTTGCAGACCTCAACAAAAATTTTGGAATTCAACAGAGACTTTTTTTTTCTCAAATTAATATTAGATTTTTGTGCTTTCCATTGACTATAATTAAGTAATGAAAAATGCAGGGGAGTGTCATGCCTGGTTTATTTTAAAATTTCTTTTTTCTTCCTCCTTTTTTGTTTTCCAATCTAACTGCTTATATGGCCCTTTGTAATTTCATTATCAGAGTGGTTCAAAGACAATGGTGAAAGATGACAAAGAGTGAAAGGAATGTTCAAAACCCAAGTCCATAAATAGGTTTTCTGGGGAACATCACAAAGGCTCTATTGTGCTATGCATAGCAGAGACAGAAAGGATACATGCACACTCTCTACTAGAAAATGCTGCAGACTTTTCTGCAGGTCACTTGCTGGTGCAATAAAAGCTCCAAAAATATCCATGGGTACAAAAATCTTACTTGTAATATGCTACTGCATTCTTTCCCCGTCATAATTCAAATAATTGCCCTAGGTAATGTTTGTGTGTTGGTGTGATCAGACAGCATTATCTGTGTCCTGCAAAGTGCTTCTGGCCCAGGAGGAAATGCTCCTGCTGTGCTTGTTGTGGGCTGTGGCAGTCACATGTTGGAAGCTGTGCTTGAACTGTGTGCTGGATTTTCAAGGTCAATAAAAATACTGGGCTGTAGGAGGGGGGAGCAGGAGACCACCGACCTCATTTTTGCTTGTGGCTTCCTCTCAGTTCAAAACCCTCCTGATGCATTATCTGAGTGAGTCTTTGGGTAAAAATATATTAATGCTCTCTTATTCAGTGCTGTTCTATTACCTATTCATCAAAAATATTGCTTTTGTGCATTTTTCATTATAAGATTCAACATTACCAATGTTAATAAAGAGAGAACTCCTTTTCTTTTCTTAGAAATAGAATATGTAAAGACATTGCCTCTTTGATGTTTCTAAGCCAATACAATATGTATTTGAATGAGGATAAAAGTCATTCTTTTAACAGAAGATCATCCAAGTCATTTCAGATGAAACTCAAGAGGAGCTTTTTTTTTTTAAGAGATGCTTAGAAATTAAGATTAAAAGAAGGGGGGAACACCACTTTAGAAGTAACAGCTAGTGGAAATAAGTCACATATTTGATAGTATTTCATGTAGGCCCATGGTGACATCCGCCTCCTTTACTGGGCTGAACTGCTCAGCAGTTGATGCCTTTCCTTCAAAGGGATAATACCTTGCTGTCACAGGCAGCTATTTCACGTGATGCTGTCCTGAGCTGTGAATATACAGCAGGCCAGATTTTGGGTGTCCCTCCCAGAATTTCCCATGCTGCTAGGAACTCCCATGTCACTGGCTAGTTCCTAGTTCTCTCACGTGGGGATTTTTACTGTGAATTTTCCACTGAGAATTAGACCATACATGACTCGCTGCTCAAGAGCTGCTATAAATTTGGAGCTAATAAATTTTATGAGGCTTGTGGAGCCTTGGGACTAGGAAGCTTCTTGAATGCTGTTCCAGCTCACTGCTGCCTGGCCAAAGCTTCCCCTGTGTACAGGCAGAGTCGTAGCTCCCCTGTATGAGTTACCAGCTTCTGTGCTGGCTGCACAGGGTCTGCACTGAGGGGAAAAGGGGGTTAGACACTTCCTTCCTTGACTGTCTCTGAAAATCTGTCCAAAGTTTGATCTTTCAGCCAAAATGTAAGAATGTTCCACAGAATAATTATTGGAAAAGCTTTCTTAGAGCCCAATAGATATATTGAACAGGAGAGAGGGAGCTCTTACATGGAATTATTATTGTTGCACCAGTATTTGTTCCTGTAAATGGAAACCCCCCTGTGGACAAGGGCAGTGTGCTGAGTCATTCCCTTGCTCCGCACTGTTCAAGGAGGTGGATCTCTGCTGTGCAAAACAGGCTTCCTAGGAGCACTGCAACACTGTCTGGGTTTGACTTTTAGATGGATTTATAATTTGGGCCTCAGCAAGAGAGTTTGAGCTTCTGCTGACTGTCAGGGTGCCTGGGGAGACAGCTCTGGGGGTTTCTACACAGTGAAACTGATTTTGCAGGTCTGATGCCTTGGTTTGTTGCTGTTGGTTTTTTGTTTGTTTGTTGTTTTCCCTCAAGTTTAAAATAAACTTATGAAAATGGATGTGTTGTTGTCAGGAGAATAAAGGTTTCTTTTCTCTCAGTACAGAGATGTTTTCTGAGGTGAACTAGACATCAGTGCCCAGACATAATATCCCCAGTTCACAGCAAGCTGAATGTGTTTTCTTGGCTCACAAGCCTGTGCTGTGTTGCTGAGCAGACTGAAGCAGCCTCCCCAAAGCCACGGTGTTTGTCAACTAGCTGACTTTACAACTCACCGAGTGCCATACAGGCTTCTTGTTCTTGGTGTATTATTTTAAAAGTCTGACCTTTAACAAAATGGAATTCACTTTAAGAAGGTTCTATACCCACAAAATTCTTACTGCCTGTAAAGTGCTATGACCACACTGTACCAATGGTTGAGACAGACATTCTTGGGCTCATCAGGTCTGTTTGCAGCAGAGGGTGTTTCTGGGAGTGTAGCTGAAGAGGTAGGTTTAAAACTGAATAAAAGCATCCAGAACCTGATCTGCTCAGACATATCTTTTGTAATCCGCTGGTATTGCCAAAAGGAAAAAAAACCCCAAAAAACCTTAAAATGTATTTCAGAGGTGCAGCGAGAGACAAACAGACCAGAACCTCCTTTGAGGGGCAGGTGATACATGGCAGAATAGGGAAATGTTATTCTCCTGCCAGTAGAAAGACTGGCAAAGCAACCCAGTAACTGAACGGTGCTACTGCAATTTCTAAGCCTTTTAGACTGACTGGGTAATGCTAAATATTGTGCCTATTTTAAGTACTTAGTGGTCCTTCTACCATGGCAAAACCCAAAACCATTTCATTCTCTATAGCTAAACACATAAAAATTGGGTTCAAAAATCTGTAGAAGGAAGATGGGAAATAGATCTGTTTCACTTTTAAAACAGCCCTTTGAATTTAGACAATGCCAGGCAAGCAGTCACTGTTAGGAGATTCTGAGATGCAAAACTTGATTGTTCTGAATATTTATTAGAAAAATGTATTGCTACAGCTCTGATGAGAAACAACCTACTATTCTGCATCTTGCATAAATCAAACATGACTGCCATTTGCTAAATTATTACATTATAAACCATGTTGTAATTACAAAACTTTAGTTGTTCCATTTATGGTCTCTATGGTTGATTGTATTATTGGTTGGACTTGAAAGCTGAGGCTTTGAATTTATGAAGTCCACTAAAATATTATATTCCCCTTCCTTTTCTTCTGATGATCAAATGACTAAATCAATTGTTGGGGCAATGCCAATGGTATTAGGATCAATAGGACTGTGAAATTTATAGTACATTTTTGTTGCTGTATAAAATTAGATTGCAGAGTTTATGAATGTTTATTCTTCTGAGCACTGGATTTCTGGTTTGTCTGAAACACATATTACAGTAGTTTGGTCTTTGCTTGTTATATAAACATTTCATTAGCGATACTTTAAATGTATCCTCTTAAAAATATTAATAAATTTGCATTTTTAATAAGTTTCATCCAAATTAATTTTCATAGATATTGGGTACTTTGAGGCTGGGATTTGACTTCACAGAGTGCTTGCTTATATGTCTTGCTGAATTTGGAAATTTCCGTTCCAAGCTAATGGAACCCTTTTGGATAACTTTTCTTGACTCCTGCATGGGTCTTACACACTTTGTTTCAGAGAATCTCCTGCCCTTCTCAGGTTGGCTGCTTCAGATGGTTCAGACAATGTATAGTGAGACTTATTTTCACAATTATTTCAGCCAGCTCTCTTGAACTTTGAAAAAGAGATGTTTAAATTACATCCTTAACTTTCCCTGAAGGGATTAAAATCCCGTTTGTCTTTGGGTATAATCACACTGCAGAGTCAGTGGTATTGCTATGAGGCTGTTGATGTGAGGGTTTCAGCCTGCCTATGGTGAGCTCTGACAGGGAAAAATTTATCAGTTGTCAGCAAGAGAATGGGTTTTAACTTCTTGCTGAGCTCTAGAAAGGATGGGCCAGTGGCCATGGCACTTGCTGTGTGTAGAAATCCAGCGTGGTTTCTCTGGAGACTTCCTTGGTGCTCTTAGGCAAACATCTGTCATGGTCCCAGCTACCAAGAGCACATTGGAAGTAATGTGTCTTCTCCATTAAAACTGAGCTAATATTCCTTACAAATGTGTTTCTGGACTGCTTAAGAATTGCAAGTCTCTCTAATACTTCAACAATTTGGAGCAGTTAAGCTTTGTAGAGTCTTGTCTCTTTCATGGGTTTAAAAGCTTCATCCTTTTGTGGTGTTAACCTGAAGCCAAGTGTGCCTGTTTTAATTTTGGTTAAAAAATAATTAAGTCAGGGAGGAGGGGAAGCTATATTAAAAATTTTTTGCTTTGTGCAAAAATTTTTCCATGAAGCTCTAAAATTCTTACTCTATATTAAACATTCTTAGCTGTGTCTTTACAGTTAACATGCTTAGTTATCGTTATGTAAATATAAGTGGGATGGGGAAAAATATGCTACTGCTACTTGCTGTGACAGTAACATAAAGGGACAACATTGAGATTATTTTTTTCTGCTTGGCCTTTCTTGAATGCGATATCTTTATTTTTAAAATGGCGTTGAAAACTCAGTCTGAAATATTTATAAAGCACAGATATTGCATAAGGGAAGAACTAAAAGAAGGAGTTCCTGGTAGTCAGTTCTTAAAGTAGAAGATGTAATTCTCCATTTATCTTTCAAAAATTAAGCTTTTCGGAGATGATATCTGTTAAATCCAGCTAGAGCTTCACATTGTTGAAATCTAACTTTTGAAAATCTTTGTTGGAAAGTATTAGCTTTGCCATTTGTATGAAGGCAGCAAACTACACAGTAGCAGGTAAGAAAATGAATGACAAGGGCATTTGTCTGGAATGGGGGAAGCATGGACCTTGAATGTCATCTTCTTACATCCCAGAAGAGCCCTTAGTTACTTGGTAATAGGTTCTTATGAAATATTCCTGTGTTTTTTAACTTTTTTACCTAAAACCCCCCAAACAAACTCAAAAAGAAGAAAGAACAGACATTGAAACACCTCTGTGTTTCATGCTGAAAAAACACAACCCACTGTTATTCCTTGCCAAGTTAGGAAAACACGTTTGGTTATTTTTGTGAATTTGTTTGTATATAGGTAACTTTAAAAAAAAAACCAACACCATTCGGGTGCCTAAATCCTGTTTTCAAAATATTGTCTATCAGAATACTTGGTTGAACTGGGACTACACAAACAATTGAAATGTTGTGGTAAAAAGTAACTAAGTCAGTGCTGGAAGCCAACTTGCGCACCAGTATCTGCTCCAGGTCCTCTGGGAGCTAATTCACGGTGCATCTTGGATGCTATTTAGGTCAGATTTCTCCTAAAAATGGGTTGTTCTGTAAGTTACTCCAGATGCCTGCAGTCTGGGCACCTTGGGGCTTTGCAGGCCATCTTATATTTATCGAGTACAGCTCCATCTTGGAAGTCAATCAATGGTGTCTCCTGAGTGGA
Organism: Entomyzon cyanotis; assembly: GCA_024500445.1. Classification (NCBI taxonomy): domain Eukaryota; kingdom Metazoa; phylum Chordata; class Aves; order Passeriformes; family Meliphagidae; genus Entomyzon; species Entomyzon cyanotis. The sequence goes on from JAKEPQ010000743.1 coordinate 9,724,147, forward strand.
TATTGACTGGGGAGGTGGACCATGGAAACCTATCATACACTGAAGCAGAGACCTGAGCTAATTGGAATGTAGTTGTGTCATTCCATTATCCATAGTTACAGCATGCTGGACTGTATGGCGCAAACATCGTTGTAACAGAAAACCAATGTATGACATGATAAAGATTAGTTTATTGATGGAGCTCAGCCTTGTGCAGAGCTGTGGGGATAGCTCTTCCATGATGTACCAGTAAGTATTCTACAATGTAATAATTTAAAACCATTAGCAGCATGTTGTTGTCGTCTTTCATTTTAATTGTCTTACGTCTTCTACTGTATGTTTTTTAGCACTGGCACATATGCCAGACTTTAAAGAGTCTATTGTGGAATGTTTGTCACAAACAACCAGGACTAAAAGGCTTGAGGGCATGAAATAAACATGCATTTGCATTAAAAAATAATTGCTGAAGGGTTTTGCTTTGTGTTTTTGTTTTTGTCTTGGAGGAAAAGATGAACTCTTTCTGCATTTAGCTGATGCAGAAACATCCAGACGTGAGTTTTCAGAAGTGCAGCAGGATTGCTGAGATGTTGGGGCAAAAGCAAAAACACCCTGTCCCTCCCTGTGCTGGCCCACCCACCTCTCCTGCTCAGTTGGTTTCAATACTCCCTCCAGCCTGGAAAGGCAAACATGTTAGACCAGGAATCCTTTGCTTCAGCTGCCTGACATATGGTACCACATGATCTCTGTTTCATTTTGACACTGCCAAAACCCAACAGCTTCGTACAGCAGCCTTGAAATGTAATAGGATGAACACACAATGCCACAACAAAGCTGCTGTGTGGGGTTTGTAAATCTGTCCATCAGTTAACAAATTCCTCGTAATACTTGTTTTCAAGAAGTTGTTGTTCTGATCATCAATTGGATTGTTGGATGGGGTTTGTGTGTTTGGTTTTTTATAAATTCTTCTAGAGACAGACCCTTGTTTTTGGCCGTCAGGATCCTGTATGTGAAGGATTTCTATTTCTAGCCTCCCGTTGCTGTTTTGCTGACCTCTTTCTCACTCCGTAGGGAAGCACAAGTTAACACAAAGATTACAGTAAATTTGTTCTATGGTAAACTTACATCAAGAGAAGAAGCAGGAAGGCACTTCCACAAACCAGTGATGACTGCATTTCACTACAGTGTGGCTCATATATCGCTGGAAATGACAAAGTGGTTTGCAGTGCACAAGAACATCAAAGGCCCCATGTTTATTCAAGGTCACAGGCAGATGGAATCTGGTGTATGGCAAGCCTGTATGAAAGTTATGGTCGTTTGGAAATGGGAATGGATGAAACCAAAATTGGAACAAGATGTAGCCATAAAGGCAGTACATGGCATGATAAAAGACTATTAGCTCAGAACATTTAAAATAAACTGTTTTTATCCCAGTTATGAAGGGTGATATTGGGAAATTTTTTGGTTGGTTTTTTCTTCCTCAGAGATGACTAATTTCACTTTTGGTGACTAGAAAGCTTTTCTGTTTTGGTTTGGAGGTTGTTTGTCTTTTGCAGCCTTTAAAGAAATGTCGCCTTTAAGATCCTGCAGTTTCAATGTTGCCTTTTCTTTTTCTAAGTTGGCACACTGATTATGTAGATAAGATTTTTTTGGAAATCCCTATTTCTGTCAATCCCACACTTGAATATTTTCTCAACATTGTCATTATAAGCAAAATGAAGACATGCCTCAGATGTTTTAATTGAAAAATTGTATATTCAGTTTAGGTTTTTATCACCACAGAAATACTCCAGTGGCCTTTTTTCAGCTTCCTATTCCTTCTAAACTCAGCAATTAAAAATAAAATTTAGTTTGATTTGTTTGGTGGAATATTGAAGACAAACACCATTTTTCTCCTCACCTTTTATTTCCAAAAGTAAAACACAGCCAGATTTTCAGAACAATTTTAATAATTTCTTTGTGGTTGAGGAACTTAATGGTTTGGCTTAGATTTACTCCAGCACAAGTGTCAATAATTATGAAGATTTGTTTTCCCAACATTTACCAGTCTCCTGCTATGGGGAAAACTTTGCTGCAGTCAGTTAATTGTTCATCATAATTCATACTTTTCTCCTCTTTTTTTTCCCCCTCCTTTTTGAAGATGGCTTTGAGTTTAGTTTCAAATTCTCAAGTGTACTTTAATGCTGCCCCACCCACAGAGAAGGAGCAGGGAATATGGGGAGAAGAGGAGAGAGGAGATATCTGCTAAAATTGACCTGCACGTCTTCACATCCAAATCCAATAGCATGATTAGTATCTGCAAAAATAACATTACACACAGGAAATAACTTCCTGACCAATTAACAAAACAAATCTAGAAATCAACCACTAACTCTCATATTTTCTGGAGATACAAATAATGGTTCTTGACTTAAATATTCCCAGGTAGGTTTGTAGCTACTGAGTCATGTTCTAAGTCAATCATCCAACAATCCCTCCTTCCTCTTTCAGGCTGTGAGTATATTGCCTTTATAAACGTTTCCTGATCTGAGCTTTTCTATGTTTAGATGATACTTCCCATAAAATTTCAGATCCCTAATTAATGCACTGGACTGCTAGGCATGTCAAACAAATGACAACATTTTTTGGATGTGTCACAGATTCCACATTTTTTAACAGGGTTTAAAAATTGCTGAACTCAAAGTCGTTTTGATAAATACAGAGTTTGGACCTAATTTACTGGCACACTCTGTTTTGGGAAAGAGACAAATTCTCAAAACAAATGTTACTGGATTATAAAATTGAGAATTGAGTTTTTTTTAATGAGGCTTGAAAAATCTCAGAGAAATAGTCTTTACCACAATTATTTTGCAGTCTCTGTCTCTTCCTCTCTATCCTGTTAGCAGGAAAGAAAATGAGAGAAGACAAGGAACAGCTTAAAATAAAGTGCACATTTTCCTCTAGTTCTGTTGAGAATCAGTGGAAAGTACAGAAACAGTAAAGTTTGACTAGAGATTTATCTGCCTTGAGATTTCTAGTCACCTTTTGAGAACAGGAGTTTCCTGAATTAATAAACCAGTCCAACTTACTTCTATGTGGAAATATGCTTTCTTCAGCTGAACTCCACTTTAGCTGTAGAGTTCAGAAAGTGAGAATTTTCATTCTTGTAGTGCTTCCCAGTTTCTTTGGAAGAACATTGCCGTGAGAGTTTGGGGAAAGGAGCAGAGCCCAAGACATACTCTGGTTCACATAGAGTCTTTGTAGTCTTTGAATGATGTCTTTACGTTTTCTCCACTACAGGCGGAACTGCCTAATCACTGGAACACTCAGGACTTCTTGTGGTTTCTTGGTAACTTGCAAACATTCTTACCTCCAAAACTACCCTAGTCTCCTCCATTTACAACTTGTTTCTATGGGTTGTAATTCAAGTATCTTACCAAGCATTGTCCCAGAAGTGTTTGTGCAATTCCTTGACTCTAGGGCATTGGTATATTTGGCTAGACTTTGTTAAAGCAGTATGAAGGGTTAAGTTTAGAATAGAATAGAATGGAATGGAATAGAATATTTCAGTTGGAAGGGACACGTAGAGATCATCTAGTCCAACTGCCTGAGCAATTCAGGGCTGAGCAAAAGTTAAGGCAAATTGTTAAGGACATTTTTCCAAATGCTTCTTAAACATGGATAGACTTGGAGCATCAACCCCTCTCTAGGAATCCTGTTCCAGAGTGTAGGTTACATGTTCTGTTGGTGTGACCTACTGCCCAAAACACGAGTGATTTACAGAAAGAAAGAAAGAAGGTAGCCTAGCTCAGTGCCATTACTCCTGGAGTGTTTTAATCCATTTTATCTGTACACTTGGTTTCTACACATAACTGAAAAAACACTTACAGAGACTCTAGCTCATTAAAAGAATTGTGAAATAGAATTTGGGAAGTCTAAATGCCTGTAATGAGATGGCAAGGTGATAAAATTATTATTTTGCAGCATAGTTATTTTAACTTTGACTAATTCAAAGTGTGGCATAACTCAGGTGTTGCTATCTTTGTTAGCTCTCGATGGTAAATTAATGCTGATAGAAGAGGGCCAGCATAATATCTATTATTCTGTTATGTCCTACCTAAATCTATAAAATACCACTTAATCATGGCTAATCACTGGGCAAATCTTGATACTTTACACAAAGGGTGAATTTCATCCTTATACAATAGATCTCCTTGGATCTAACATATCTTTTAAGCTTTGCTTTCATATTACAGGAAGCAGTCTCATCTCTTGCAAGAAATACAGCTATTTTTTTCCAAGTTCAGTGCTTTCTGCTTCTTATATTCTATGGCTGCTGAGCAATTAATTTTCCAAATGTTTATGGTGAACAGCAATGGAAAAGGGGATCATGACTTTTTAAAATACCTGTTTAGAGAAGATGTCTAAATAGTGCTGTGCAATCCAGTGCAGCTTCTCTCTTGTGGCCAGAGCCCCTGGCACAGTCAAATCCATTTTAGTTCATCAGAGCAAAAGGATTTTTTTCTGATATATGATTATATTAATTCCAAATATTTTCTTAATAAGATGTACCTTATTTTAATTGAAACATCCAGATGGAGTATTTTATTTTTACCTGCCTTTAGTATTGTTTTAGAACAGTCTAAATTATTAGACTCTTCTTTTAATTTATGGCTGCTATTTAACCATATTGTGAATATGTAGCAGTGATATAATTTTATGACTAAGATACTGGAAAATTCATCTTGTCTGCAGTCTTACATTCTTTAAATTAAACATACCAACCATAAAAAAAGGTTTTAAAATAGACATTAATTTTCTCAGAAGTAGATTCAAATATTAATATCTAGGTTTTGCAAATGATATAGTCCATATATAGTATCATTGTGTTTTTTAAATCCTGAAATATCTTTGGAACATATTTATTTCCCCTTTTCATTGAAAATTTAGAAGGGGAAAATACCAGATGGATTGATTTCTCTAATGTTTTGAGTCATGCTAAAAAGAAATCTTTTTACGTTTTGGTGTTTCTGTTGTATTTACTGTGTTTTGTTCAGAAAGGATTCTTCACACAGGATAGAGCTGATTTTTAGTGTGAGGTTTTTTCCCCTTTTGTATTTATTCTACATCAGAAGAAAATCCTTCTTGTGGTGGAATGAGATTTATATAACCATAGCTACATCTCTGCCTACCTTGAGCCAATTACAACAATTTGGCTCTTGTGCAATTTTGCAATTGTATTCAAATGGTAACAGGCTGTGATCTAAAATATACATGTATACATATGGTATACATGTGTGTTTCTGTGGATGCCTAGGCAGAATATAATCTACAACAAGTTCAGCAGGTGACCTGTGCATCCAAGCTTTGTTGCATTCATATACCAGTAGAATTATTTCCTGATATTGTCGTGTCTTTCAGATGTGGTGAAAAGCTTCAGATATAAAATCTCAGTGCAGATAAGCTGTGTAACTTACAAATATTTGTGGTGTCCCTGTTTCTTCCAATTACTTTCATACCATTTGTACCCAGTCATAAATAATAGGTTTGTTTGCTGACAGCCCTGTTCCATCAATCTGAGATCCAAAATTAAAGCTAGGTTCCTCACAAGAATTCACTGTTATTTAATCAGTTTAAAAAAATTTGTTTAGAACTCCAAGCTGGACTAGAATGCAAATCACTCTTTTATAGCTGCACAGATTTTGCAGAATTAAGGTGAGTGGAAAATAATAAAAATCTGTTCCTCTCGCAAGCAGCAAAGAATTATAGCTCTGAAATGGATTTCTTGCATAAGATAATTATGTCCTAATCGCAGCTGTGTTTTTCAAAGTTGTGCCAATTTTACAACATTTATCATTAAACACCTGGATCTGTGTGTTGTGATAGTGTTTCTGTGTTGTATTTTACATATTTGATGAATAGTGTAAGAGTGTCTCTCTGTATTTTTATATATCATTTACGCCAGCTGAATTTAATGCTCGAAAGCTGATGAGTAGCCTAGAGGCATAAGGTTGCCTGTACTCATCCAAATTACTTTCTATTGAAGTGTTCCATAGATGTCAATGGATTTATATCAGGCTCTATATGCAATATATATGTATACATCCACAGAGTAAAAGGAAACATTAATGAAGATTTCTGAGCTCTATCAAACTTAGGCAGTTCTATATCATGAAGACTATATTTCAGTGTGCTATAATGTTGGGGTTTACGTTGTGAATTTGGAAAAATAGTACAATTATTAATAAAAAAGGTGTTTATAAAATACACTTGATGCTGTGCTCTTGTCCATGTATTCTGTTTGTGCATCCAGGAAGATGTATCACTCTTAGGGCTGCTAAAACAAAGCTCTGTTTAAATCCTTCAAAATACCAACTCAGCTGAAGTGAAGAGACCAGAGTGTGGAATGAGGCCCACTGAAATAGCACTTGAAAAATGCCAGCAATATTTATAGTTTTCCTTGTAGTTCATGTTTGATGTTAAACATATTTAGGAAGAAATAAAAATGTTTAATGCTGAAACACTAAAATGCTTTCAAAAGCCAAAACCTAGATCACATTTCTTTCCAGACTCTTGGTGCTGAATTTTCCACTTAATCTGGGTATTTTCTCATTGGCTTTTCTTTGTTGATCATCTCTATTGTTTCTGCTTGGCAATGTTAACATAGACTCTCTTCTCTTATAAAGGACATATTAACCTTCCACAGTTGCAGAAAAGAAATTGGGGTGGAGGTGGTAAAACTGATTTAAGGAATTTCCTAAAGGAAGGATAGTGCAGAGATGGAATAAAATCACTGTGTTTCAGTCTGACCTTGCTATTGCAGCTACAAAAGCTCCATCTATATGTGATACATGTGGTGGAAATTATTTAAAGGATGTAAGGCACCATCTTAATGGGTGAAGGCAGTTCTGTAAGAGGCTTGGGTGAAGCAGGGCCATCCATAAGGGTATGTAGTTCCTTGTCCAAGTCAGAGCAGGGAACAGTGACAGTGTGCAGCTGCACATGGATAGAGTCAGAGCTCCTTTGTCTCCCAGCACTTCTCAGATAAAATATATAATAAAGAAACTCGGGCAGTTGTTGACCTTTAAATGTATATTACAGTCTTTCATTTCATGGTTTTAAATAGCTATTTTCTTATTATAATTTAATAAATGTTATGCCTACAAACCTGGAAAAATTGGCTTGTTTCATCAATCTCAAAGGAACACAAAGTACACTCTGTACTATGTTGTAAAAGTTTTATTAAACTTGATACCATTTAAAATAGTCTTTGAGAATTGCTGACACAATCATTCTAGGTTCTTCTTGGCTTACATATAGCCTGAGCAGCGCTTGCAATGAGAAGCTGATTTGCTGAACTGGTAATTGTTACTGTAGCCACACCAGTCTCTGGACATAATGTCTTTTTAGGTCTCGGTGCATTAGACTCAAATGAAGGGTAAAGATCATCTCAGGGAACAGTTTGCCTGAGGGGGTGGGATTTCAAGTGAGTAGATAAGAGCATTTAAACTGTTCTGTAGCTATTGGATGACGGGCATATTTTGTAGGGAGCCTGGAGTGGTGCTGGGATGAAGGCATTGATATGAAAGACAAGTCAGGCTCATAGCTGTCAGCCAAACCCATCTGTAAAGTAAGATGAATGAACCTTTGGATATCTTCTTGTATTAATGTGTATTGTAGGGAAGACATGCCTAATAGCACTGTGGAGGAGTGGATCCTCATCTAATAATCTGATTTCAGTTTTCAGTGTGGGGGTTGGAAAAGGCAGTCCAGGCACTCCATGGCTAGGGAAGGCTCATTTTCAGGAATAACCATCATGGTCTAATAAAAATTCATGTCAAAATTTAAGAAATTTGAAATTTTCTCAAGTTGTGACAGTGACTCCAGCCTAAAAATGTGCCTTCATTTCCATGACTCCCAGTCCTTGCCTTGCTGTGTCCCTTTTTGGTGCTGCAGGAGTCTTGCTGATGCCTGTAAGGGTTAATGTGACTGACTGAAAAATGTAAATGTAGGTGGTTTTTAGGGTCTGTTAGGCCTCGATGAATTCTGCAGTTCTGAGAAGGTATAAGAAGGGAGTAAAATGCTGGTAAGCTCCTTCCTTAGAATTTATCCATGATAAATCACAGCTACTGAATATCCCTTTTGAACTAAAGGGACATCTAAATGATGTTTTTCACAAAGCTTCTGTACTGATCTCTATGGGTAAAGAAACTGCAGGGGGGCGGGTGGGGCAGAAAGACCCTCAATATTATTTTGTGAAATCTGAACTGCTATTAATTTTTATGGCATTTTCTGTCAGCCTCTCCTAAACAAGGAATAAAACCTTTTACTACTTGCCACTATATAAATATTTTATCTAAAGAGGGCTGTGATGAAAGAGAAGGAGACACAGATATTCATTGCTGAGGAATTTCTGAAGGATGGAAATTCCATCATAGCTGCATTTGACCAATTCTCTTTTAAGAAAATTGTTTTAAAAGCCTGGTTATAATCAGTGGTTAGGCAATACGAAATCAAAATATGCATTAGAAAACCATGCTTATGATTGGCATCAGTTTTAAACCATCATTTTACCTTGGACCTGTGGGACCTTCGGCTCATAATGGAAATGCTTGAGATTTTGAGAGTCCTGTAGTCCATCCAAGCCAAGCAGCATAATTCAATGATTGATGGAATTTTTGGGGTGTAAAGAAGAGGGAAGATGGCTTTTAACTATAGCCCTGTCATATATATCTGTGTGTGGTGATACAACACCCAAGAGGACTCTAAAAGAACCCCTGAATTAATAAAGCTGTGTGAGGTGAGAAAAGCCTTGTTGCAATAAACCAACAAAAGCATTGTCAAGGGGAAGGGATAAAAGAAAACCCCAAGAACTCAGTTCTGCATTGCTTAAAGAGTGCAGCAGTCAGCCAAATGGCCATGTATGCTGTACATTCCTTTTATTTTTTATTTGTTTTCTTGGTTAGTGTACAACAAAGAACAAAAGTGATGGGCAGAGCAACAAACCCACAATGACTGTATATATTACAAAAATACAGACAGTGCTTACAGGAAAGTGACACAGCAGATTTAAAACGTGTGGTAACGTTAAAAATGTCTCTGTTTATTCTGGTTCCCACACTTTTGGGAGTTGCAGGCATATGCTTTTCCCTTGGCATGAATCTGACAGAGCACTTAGTGCCTACTGAAGGCTAAGTCAAGTATAGCAGCAGGGCTGGGCCCTGAGGCCTAAGTAGCAGAGTTCATCATCCATCATCCCCTGACAGATGATTTTCTGGCTCTCTATTACATAGGAGAATGTTCATAGAATGAACACTAAATATGTGTACATTTATGTGAAGAAGAATCTCCTTCAGAAAAAAAAACCCTTTTATTCTTATCCTAGACCAAATTATCATTGTTATTAAAAACATTTTAATCAGTGTTCATAAGGAAAAAGGTTAGGGAAGCAAAATTAAGTAATTTTGCCCTGTAAGGTGAAGAAATTCTGTTAACCCTTGTTGAATTTTGTTAAAGGAGCCATATAAGGACCCAAGACAGGCTTATCCTGTAAAATTAATAGTTATTTATTGTTTTTCACTGTGATGATGACAATATCTTTGTACACTTAAGAAAATTTTCTAAAATTCTTATCTCTGTGTGCTTATATATGAAGAGATGAGATAGGCTGAATAAATGAGTACTTACTGAAGTGTGCCATTAACACTATAAGAGCTGGAAGGGATTGTCTGGCATTTACTGTATATGTCATAGGAAACTCAGATCAGATTCTTAATATTTGTTTCTTCTGTCAAGATCATCTGCCCCACTAAAAAGTCATGAGCTGCAGAAGGAAATTCTAAGAGTTTTCATGTGGTCATTGCTAGAGAAATAGTTTACTTTAGTATCCACGTGTTCAGCATCTTTGTCTTGTTCTACTTTGGTAAATTAGTGGCATTGCTTTTTAGGGAGAAGGAAAACTTGCAGATAAAACTTTTTGGCTAAACTATATGAAAACAGTGTTATTGAATCACTAAACTGAGCAGAATGCTCAATTTGCCATGGTTATGGAAGCAAGTAAATTCTGCTGCTGTCTTCTGTCTTACCCATTCTCTCCAGCTGAGGCTGAGGAGGTTCTTTTTGTTGTCTTACCTTTCCCATCTTTCCAACTAACATGTAAAGTTCACCAGAGGAGAAACCTCATTTGAAGTGATGTTTTCTAACTCTTAGCTAAAGCCAAGTAAATGAAAACAGCAACTGCTAACCCAGACTCTGTGCTTTGGCCCCATCCTGGGAGTGTGACATGATAAATACTCTGATGTTTTTGAGCACTGTCAATAGGATCCAGCTGGCTGTTTTTAAATGTGTGGCATTTACAGATGCTTCCCCTTCTCCTTTCATATCTGCTAAACTCCGGTGCACTAAACATGTATCAGAAAGGCTAAAATGTACAATACAGACCTCACTGAGTTCCTTGGATATGTATGCTTTTTAATAACATTAAAACGTTGAACCCACGTTATGTATTTCTGCTCAGGTTAGAAGGAAGCATGGGGTCTGAATTTTGCTGTGAACATGCTACTGCCTTTGCAGTTTCTTCTTTGCCCCCCGTGTTTAGCGGCTTCTTATGGGTGTTGTTGAAGTGATCCAAAAATCATCATGGATATGTATGCATGTGGTAACTGGTATCCAAGTCTCTCACACAGCAGAGAGTAAGGTGTGTTAGAGGCTTGTAGGTGGCCCTAACCTGATCCAAGTCAGCCCAGTTTTGAGCATGGATGGGACAAGATGGCTCCAGAGATCTCTTTTGGCCTAAGTTATTTTAAGGTTCTGTGATCCTGTGTTTGGTTTCCTTGTGTAGAGCTAGCAAGAGCTCATAAAAGCAGGCTGGTTTGTCCATAAAAGCACAATGGCCTTGGGGCATGCTGATCCACCCAAGTTACTTCTTGGCAGGAGGAGCCCAACCTCTGGTTCCTGTTTTGCCTGCTTTTATAGCTGTTTCTGCATCTGGTGTGGGGTTTTGCCATGATGCAGACGATTACTCTTCTGGGTAGGTACTCATTGCTGCTGTGGTTGAGTAGTTGGCGCAGTAAAACAGATGAGTAAACGCTTTGAAGGAGCTCAATGCGTGTGCTGGCACATCAGGCAGGCATAATAATAATGCAGGTCTTGCTACACTGCCTTGTGGCATGCTTGTTTGTGAACTCAGGCCATTCCTGGCAGGAGTGATCCTCAGCATTGGGGCATCCAGAGAGAGAAAACGGAGAAAATATGCTGAGCTACCGACAGGACCCACATTAGCATGTTCTGTGTATAGCTGTTCATGCGCTGAGCCCAGGGAAAGAGTGATTTAGAGACAGCTGCATAGTGCTCTGATGGCTGAACCCACAGAGCTGTAAAGGAGAACCCTCAAGATAGTGGTAGAAAGATTATGGTTTAAAGCAGACCAGTGGTCAGTAATTAATCCTAGCTGAGGAGCTTCCTCTGCTGCTTTGCACTGATCTTCTGCAGCTTTAGCTGTGATTGCAACTGATCTGAAATGTTTTCTGGGCAGCTTTAGAAAAAAGCCTTTTTAAAAACCGAGATTTTTGTGCTGGTTTCCAAATTAAAGGCCTCATGTACAGGCACAGGCACATATTCTTTCTCAAATGCTGAAAACCCTGACAGCTAAGGCCCAAAAGATGTGAGGAGCCCTTTCCAGAAAACAGATGGTCAGAAGGAATGTTTTTGGCAGTGGTAGTGAGAGAGGTCTAAAACAACTTCACTTTGTATTTTGTTTTGCCTATTTGGTGCTATTAAAAACAAAACAAAACCCCCCCAAAAAACCACAAAACCAAAAAAAAACCAAAAGAAAAAAAACACTGAGAAAACCCCCACCACAACAACCCATACCCCAAAACAACTTCCCCCAAAAATCTGATGACATTGTATGCTTGTAATGAAGCAGGAAAGTCTTGGTAATTCAGTACCTAACTGTGGTCATTGTGATGTAATTGATCTAATCTCATTTAAAATCTAATGCTTGAAGATTGGTAATGCAAAATGTTCTAGATTAAAGCAGATGGGAATAGAGGGTTTGGTCAAGAAGGATCAAATTCTTCATTGTGATTGTGAATGAGTAATGCTTTGACTAATTATTACTGTATTTAGGGGAAAACCAGCTGTTCAGGGAATTTAATTTTTTACTCTTTTCACCTCTGTCCCTCCAGTGAAGTTAGACGTTTTCATTCACTGCAAAGATGAAAGTATTGTTTGCTGAACACTCAACCAGTTTGGTTTAATTTTCCTAGGTTTCTGAAAAAAGAGCCAGAAATCAAACCTGGAACCTGTTGCTGCTAATCAAATCATGACAGAAAGGTAAGAAACTCCTTTTAGTCCTAGAGTTTGGGCTTTTTCCCTTCTACTTCTCACTGCTGCTCACAGTTGAATTTCAAAGCTTTATATTTTATCTTCTAGATATGCTTTCCTGGAATATGATTATTTATCTGTAAAGTTGGTTTTGGTTTTTTTGTTTTTTTTTTTTTTTGGTGAAATAAAGAAGATTCAACCAGCTTTTGTGCCTAGCAGAAACTGAAGGAAGTCCTTTATGTGAAAGGCACACTGTCACCCATGTAGTCAGCTACTGCGTGAAAGACTTGGGGCTGCAAGAGCATTGCTGCAAGGTGGGAGGTTCACACATATCCTTATACAGTTTGTTTGAGAGCATTCAGAATGTAGTTTGGTTCTGGGATTGGTGTCTAGTGACAGGTTTTATACCAGGTGTTCTAACACAGCAAGTTGTAACAGGATGAGGGAAAATGCACAGGCAGTCTGAACTCCCAATTTCCCAGCTCTGTCACTTTTTGAGTTGAAATTTTACTCTTTTCTTTATTTTTATCTTTGGCTTATTAGCACTGATATTGCCAAGGACACTTCACATCAGCTATTTATGTTCACAAACCTATTTCTATTTGTTCCAGCAATCTCAGCCAAGAACATCCCAGAGCTGACATTTTAAAAAACCTTTTGTTTATGGGAAATTTTACAGATTGGATTTTCCAAACACTGAACTGAGGAGTGTTCACTGCAAACATCTGAGAATACTTTAGCTCTTCTAATTTTCTCATGATGTCTTACTAATATCCAAAGAGGGAACGACTATTTGTTTTATATACTACTCTGCCAGGTTTCTTCAAAAGTTGTTACAGTCCAAAATTTTCTAAGCAGGCATATGTATTTTAAATACTTTTTTTTTTCCTCCTTCCTAGTTAAAACTAGTATTTTCTCTTCATGCCATGTGTCAGGACTGGCTTTTTCAAGCATATAAGGTCTGTTGTTGGGAGCTTTCAAACAAAACAAAAGCTTAATTGCAAGTCGTCTGCAAAGGAGTGAATTTTGCCCTACTTCAATCTGTCTTTAAGTAGATGTAAATTAATCACCACACTTGGAATTCAACTTTGTCTTTTAGTTCTGGTTAAAATAAATGCTACTGAATTTTAAAAGTTCAAATGTTCATCAAAATGCATACAGCACTGCCTTTGGGATCATACCTAGAGTATTTGTAGGTAAGCAATATTAATGTACAATTTGCAAAGCAATAACCCAAGTCCCAAGTGACAAGGAAATGCTATGAAGCTAAAAGGTAAATAATAAATGCTGATGAGCAGGGACTCTGGAAAATCACAATTGGAAAAAGTGCTAAATCCCAAGGTTTTAGTTGTTTTGCTCTTACTTATTAACTGAGGTACAGGGTTTTGCTGTTTTCTACTGTTGCCCTGGAGGAAAGGTCTTTGTCACTTTAGATGAAAAAGACAGTTTTCAAAATGTTACCAACATGTTCTTCCCTGTTCAGCCAAACTTACTAAAATAAGGAGAAATTTTTGGCAAATAGAGGCAACAAAGGCGAGGCTTCTGCTGAATTATTGGCAATTGTTGATAATAAATTATTTGCTAGAAGCTGAGGAAAATTGCCAAGCAAGCTATTCATTCCTTTGTTAGTTCATGGTACACTGATACTGATTCCTTGAAATGTGTAGGAAAACAGGCAGGCTTTCTGGGCCTTTCCTGCTAGAGCAAGTCTTTCAAATTTCATAATGGCTGGCAAGGACTCCAGACCAGGAAAACAGAAATTTTTAACGTATGAAACTGCCCACAGACTTTAAATTAAGCACAAGTAAAAGTGCTTTCTGGAACTTTGGTTAGAGAACTTGCTTTGATCAATGAATTAATCTATGAGTCTTAGCAGAGACACTCCAATGCACGAATGATGCCAGCGATTTCAATCACAGTGCCTCTGCTGAACTTGTGATTGCTACCTGACCTACCAAGGAAAAGGTGACATGAGCAAGTGTGTCAGAGAAACCATTGCTCCCATGTTACAATAAAGCCAAGGCGCTGGGATATAGAAATGCTAAATGACTGTGACCTACCCTCAGAGCAGTACCATGGCTAGCTGGAAACCACCCTGAAAAGTGGGGAACCAAAACCTTACAGGGGACTGAGTTCCAAAAATGGCCAAGCAATTGAAGTCTAAGACAGCTATCTAGCTGCCTAAGCAATGTAAAACATTCAGGCTGAATAGAAATAATTGCAGTGACAGCATTGGAAAGAAAAATTAGTTGATGAAGAAAGTGTGTAAAAATACCAACAGCAATTAAAGCACGAGGCCTGTAGGCTGAGTAATTGTCTTTAAAATGCTGAGTGCTGTGGGTATTTCTTACAGAGGAAATCTAAATGTTCATGGTAAGGTAAGGGACAGATGTAAATTTACGTGTAGTAAGAATTTTTCAAAACTATTTTTTAGTAATGAAAGTAGCTTAGATAATGCAATATCCATGTGCAATTAAAACAGTAAAATTTTCATTAATACATTCAAATTCTTATGCTTGATCATTAATTAGAAACACTTGCAGACATCACACTAAAGATGTGGTAGCCTTACAGGCTGAGTTTGTACTAAGGAAGGGGAGAATTTTAAGGGAGAGATGTTTCACACCAAAATCATGTCACGCTGTGACCTCATAAAATTTCACAAGAGGCACAGAATCTCCTCAGTACTTCATCACTTTGTACTTTTGAGGTGAGGACTAGATGGGACAGTGATGACTTTGGATTAAGAAGTACACAGCATCCTGTACCCCTGTTCTACTGCTCCACAGGGGATAGATGGACTCAGAGAACAGTGGCTTTGATGGAAAACACAGAATTTGGTGGGGTTTGCTTCTTTCAATCCACAAGATGGAATTTTGGGAAGGAGAGAGAGCTTGCATTGTGTATGTCTACAAAAACACTGCCATTGTGTACTTCTGGGTTGGTGCACTGATTAGCAGGTCTTTTTTGTATGTTCAGCTCAGGTGTTTGTGGATATGCTGGGTATTGCTATCTGGTATCTAAATACAAATTTTCCTGTTTGTTCTGCAAATGTGCATATGTAGGAATAGTCCCATTGGGTAATGGGAGTATCTGTGAACCTTGAGGGAGGAGGTCTATGCGATTAACCCACTCTGTGAGTTGAGTTCTCAGAAGGTAGCTCCTATCATTTCTGTGCCAAATTTAGTTGCTTGCTGAGCCACAGCATTGCCTCTGTGCTGAAAAAAATTACCTTGCTATAGCAAAGTTCCAATATTTGGCTTTCTAAGCATAATTACTTCATTATTAATAATAATAATTAGTTGTTAATTAACCCATAATAATGGGTTGAGTATAATAGAACATGAAAAAAACCCAACCCAGTATGCACCCACTAGAAATAAAACAATGCCATTATTGAATAATAAAAGTCTCCTCAAAAATATTTATACTTTTTTGGCATCTCCAAGTCAAGAAAAGAAAACCAGTTTTAAGACAGTGAAGTAAAATTCCCTTTTCAGCCACAATATTTTCTTAGGGAGAAGAACTAGCTCTATGTGTAAAGTAAGGAACATACCACAGGACTGGCTAAACCAGCCTCCAGTGGATAGTTAATCTACGGTTATAAAATTATATTGTTCTTTGTATTAGTCTTGAATGACTTGTACATATATGTGTCCATTGTTGTCAGCTTAGAAAGTACAATTGTGAAACTTTGGTTCCAAGTGCTTAAACGTTTTGTCATATGAAAAGAGCTAAAAGCAGCCCAGTTTTTTCAGCATTTGCATTAAGTGCTAGATGGCTAGGTTAGAAAAAGTCTTTTCTGAGCATTTCTCACAGGGAAGCAGTAGGAAGATGTTTATAAAACTATTTAATTCTTGTTTTTCTGTCTGAGTGTTGTTTGGGAAGAAGCCTTCTGTCTGCTTACAAAGAACTGACTTGTACATTGTTTTTATTGCAGGTGCTAAAATTAGGTAGTTAATCAGACACTGAATTATATAAGCAACTGCAGTCTCCTTTCAGCAAAAAATTTAAGTATTTAAATTCATGTAAGGATGAGCTAAAGTATACAATCAATGTGAGTTCTTTGAAATTGTGTGTTCTATCTAGTAAGGAGTTCTCTGTTAATCCAGACTCTGAATGAGCAATGAGCCATATTAATAGTAAGGTCTATTGGAGAGATAAGACGCCAGAGGCAATAAAGTTTGTGGCCCAGGTGACTTTTTTTTTTCTTTTGTAGCTCCCCCACAGCAATTTTTTTTTTTTTTCCTTTGGAAGTCTATCCTAGTAGTGGCTTTTCATCCTGGGAGCAGGGAAACAGAAAAGTCCTTCAAGAGAAAACACAGAGATTGGTGGGAGACACTGACTTTTAGATTTGGGAGAATTAATTTCTTTTTCAGGTTTGAAAAGCAAAATCCTGTCCCACTCACCCTCCATCTCTTATCATCCATCTGAATCAGGCATAAACCACAACCATTGGGGTGCCAAAGGGCCATAGAGGACAGATTATCTGAGGACTGTTTTGGGTTCTGCGAATTGCCAGGCTTCAGCTCCAGATAAAGTTGGGATCATCAGAGACATAAATTTGGTTTGCAGCATCTGTTCTTCTCCCATGGAAGTCTTCACAGCCCTAGAGCTTAGCAGCCCAGCTAGCCTGGGGACAGGGAATGGAATGAGCTCTACCTTGCCACTGACTGGAGGGATTTGTGTTAAAAAAAAAAAGGTCTGTGGTGATGTAGTTCAGAAGAGCTCTAGCATTGCTGTGTATGTTGTGTTTCATCCCATGTTTTAAAGATTTAGTACTAGAGCTATAAGTTCTTGAGAAAAAGCCTCTTGGGAACCAGCCTTGTCCTCAAGTTTGTGAACTCAGATATAGTTAAAAGGCAAAACCAGTCAAAAATAACACTGATCATACAATAACAATTACTGGGAGAGAAAAAGGTATGGTGACTAAAAGTTTCAATTTTCAATTAGGAATACTGGGCTGCTTTCCTAGACTGTTTAGATGGGGAAAAGGCTTTGGTTTTATTTTGGGTTTTTGAACATATGCTGTTGATTCTCTAAAGTTGTAACAGTGGTGCATAGGAATATAACTTAATTGGCTATATAGGAAAATACATGCACATAGAAACAGATGATGACTGCAGTGGCATGGTCAGCTGTTGTGAGAAATGAGGACAAGTTACACACAGATAAAAGCAATGAGAGAAAACACCTCCAAAAAAGTGAATTTCAAACTTTATAAATGGCTCAGGCATCAGTGAACAAGTATTGCTTCCAGGCTTGTCATGATGAGCCCTGTTTCAATTCCAAGTAACAAATAGCTTTGCATTGTAATCAGTCTTTGGCCAGCATTGTCTTTTCATCTGTGTGCCTACAGCCCTTGGTGCTCCAAGCCTTCAGGCCTGGCTAAGAGGTGTTTTGTGCACCACATGGTGGGTAATAATACAGGAGGCCTCCATTTCTCTAAACTAAACCAAATTTTTATTAAGGGTGCAAAGGTTCTGTGTCTGTGGATTGTGCTCAGGCCATGTACATGCAGAGCAGCTTAACTGGTGTCTGAAATCCCAAAAATGAAAATGAAAACTTCACCCAAAGTCTGGCGGGATGGTGCTGCAGAAACTGTCTTTATATGAATATTTGAAATGAATGCACATACTAGAACAAACAGCTAATAAATGAATAATTTTTATTAATTAGTCATGTGTGTATACACAGACACACACATATTTTTATATATACAAGTATATGTAGCTGTAGGGAACTCCTTCTGGTGGAGGGTATAATTTCTTATATTTAGATTTCTTGCATTTTATTCCTGAGAGTCTTATTCTGTCACTGTCAGAGACATATTGCTGAGCAAGATCAGTAACTGATCTGGCACTTCCAACTCATCTATTTACCTGTGTTGCTCAGAGACTGAGGATTTGAGGGAATGAGAAATGCTGGCTGCTTGGTGCGTGTGTGTTCTCCATTGAAGCTAGAAGCAGTTTAGCAACTTGACTCTGCTTTGCTTTGTAATTTACTGACATGGGTTCCTACTGTCACGTTGTTCTTTAAAAAGACTTTTTGGCTTAGTAAAATGTAGATGATTGCTTTGACATTTCGGATTAAGAGAAGTGTTTATCTTGCTTAAAAGTGCTGGTATTTTTGGCAATTAAATTGTCTTTATTAATACACAGAAAATGGTTTGTAATATTGATTTTTATCTACAAAAAAAGCTGATTAAAAAGTAGAATAGTTGGAAATGTAAAGGCAAAACAATGAATTTAGAGATACAGTGTCAGTTGATAAGATTTAGATCACATTATTCACTTCGGGAATAAAAATGAATATTTGAAAAAATATATTAAAAACTTAAAGCCTCATCATTTTGCTGCTTCTTTCTGCATATTTGCCAAGGGACACAACTGTATGTTAGCAAAGAAAATGATTACTGATTTGAGATTCTATTAAATAATGTCTTGGTTGATTTCAAACTTACTCCAAAACCTGCACTTTCAAACTTGTTATGTAATTATATGCAAATTCAGGGACAAATCTACCAAATCTTACTTTCTGGCATAGTTCTAATTTCAAGTTTGGGTATTAGTGTGTGTATTCACAGTAGTAATAACTAAGGGCCATAGTACTATTTAAGATTGAATGCTGAGTTGCTAATTTTTTTTAATTTTTTTTTTTTGGAGTGCTGTTTTCATGACTAAATGTGGATCTTTTCACGTGGAAACAATTGTGTGCAGAAAATTGCTGGAGCAATTTTGGAGGCCGTTTTTAATTTAAAAATTTGCCTGTGCACAGTACGCCCTTGTTTCTGCCCAGAAACATATTTTAACAGTCAAGTAATATAAATTCTCTAAAAATGGAGGTTTGAAGGGAAATACTGATAACAATCTTAACTACTTGATTGACGAGAAACTCAACATGACCTGGCAATGTGCGCAGGCAACCCAGAGAGCTCATCGGTATCCCGGGTTGCATTCCCAGCAGTGTGGCCAGCGGGTCAAGGGAGGGGATTCTGCCCCTCTGCTCCACTCTTGTGAGACCCACCTGGAGTGCTGCATCGAGCTCTGGGGCTCCCAGCATGAGAAAGACGTGGACTTGCTGGAACCAGTCCAGAGGAGGCCACGAAGATGGTCAGAGCAATGGAGCTGCACTGCGGAGACAGGCTTAGAGAGCTGGGGTTGTTCAGCCTGGAGACAAGAAGGCTCCAGGGAGACCCTGGAGTAGCCTTCCAGTGCCTGAAGGGGCTCCAAGAGAGCTGGGGTTGTTCAGCCTGGAGACAAGAAGACTCCTGTGAGAGCCTGGAGTAGCCTTCCAGTGCCTGAAGGGGCTCCAAGAGAGCTGGAGAGACACTTTTCCTAGGGGCATGGAGTGATGGGGCAAGAGGGAATGGCTCCATGCTGACAGAGGGCAGATCTAGGATAGATGTTAGGAAGAAATTTGTCACTGTGAAGATGATGAAGTCCTGGAAAGTGTTGCCCAGAGAAGCTGTGAATGCTCCATCCTGGAAGTGTTCAAGGCTGGATGGGGCTTCTGAGCCTAGTTGAAGGTATCCCTGCCCATGGAAGAGGGGATGGAACAAGATGATCTTTAAGGTGTGGCCCAAACCATTGTATGTTTCTAACAATTTAGTAACAGTTCTTCCCATACATTTACTCTGATGTTTCATTTATTTTGTTTCTTCCCCAGCTGCAAATGGATTTTTTTTTTTTAATGGTTATTCTTTTTACCATTGACTGTTCATGCATTGACAAGAAAATTCTCTACTGTTTCCTTTCTGCAGCAGGTTTTCATGAGAATTATAACTCCAATTACTTATGTTGATGAGGGAATATTTGAATCATTTAGTCAAAACTGATGCAGTTACTTTCCAATTTCAGGACCTTCTTAATTTAAATTTTTTTCTTTCACATTTAATGCCTTTTTTTTCCCATCTAAATGGTGTTTCTGCCACATTCATTAATTTTCATGGTACCCTGGTAAATTGTTTCCAAGTTTTTTGTGATTATTTAGATAATTTGTCAATTAGTAAAACTGTAATACAAGAATACAATAACTTTCTGCTGCATGCCATAAAGTTTTCAAGTAATAACACTTTTCTCTCAACGATGCTGTGACATCCTAGAAAACAATTTGAGTAGGTACTTTACTGCCATTGACTACAGCATTTCAGGAATTTTTCAGTGAATTTGAGCTTGTAATTAAGCATGGAAAGCAGCTTAGTATCTTTTAGAGTTATTCAATCTTAAAGCAGAAATTAACTAAGTAATTTCTCAGACAAAGTAATTATAATAGTGCTCATGATTTTAAATATGTATTTCCTTCTTGGTTACACAACTGATTCTTAGTGCTTCATTCCTTACTGACTCCATGGTTAACCTTAATGTATGCACAGGCAAATTCAATTTTGCTGTAGTAATTAGAATGCATTTTGAGGAGGAAAAATTGGAGCAGCATGCATAACAGTGTTTGGTATTATTTATAGTATGCATGTATTGCAAAGAATAGATTATAGATGTAAGTAGGCCCATTAGCAGTGTATATATATATATTTTGCCTTATTTCTATAAATTTCTTGAGTTGCACTATAGGTATTTTTAAGTGGAAGAAGACTCAAAGGACAAAACAGTGTTAGGAAGTTTAGGTGATACAGTGTGAAATCAGAAGTGAAGGAACATTGATTTATGTTTTAAGGAATTATTCAAAAATCACATATCCTACAAAACTCTTTACAAGATTTTTCATGAAGCAAGAGACTTACAATAGAAACAGAATCAGATACTAAGTCAGTCAGTAAAAAGAGCTAAGAAAGAGTGACCGTACAGAGCTTGCATGTGTATATTTATTTAAGAGACAATGCATTACTGCCAAAACCCAACAAATGCTGCATTAGAATTGTGGATTTTTATTTGATGAAAAAGGTGTCCATGATTTGGCTTAGGGATTCTTAAAGGAGGACAGACTTCACAACAAATCATGAAATACCCATCCTGCTAGAAACAGGTATAGGTAAAAGAGATGAGGTTGTAAAATATTACCTGGAGTTTAGAAGTCAAGTAAGACTCTATCAGTCCAGCAAAGGCAGTTTCTAACTGGTGAGGTGTGTAAAAGTATTTGCCTTGTATGCAAGGCTTTCCACAGATGCATAATGCACAAGCTTCTTCACCTCTCTCCAGCAGCCAGAAGTAGCCCCACTTAGAGTTTAGACAGACAACCGCTTACCTGACCCACAGGAGCAATTTCTCATCTGCTGACTGCAAATTTGCTGGAGTATGATCTGCTGGCACTGGGAGAATTGCACTCCCATTGTTCAAGTGAAATGCAGTCGGAGTTTCTGGACAGAAGGAAGAGTAGTGTGGGTGTCCTCCCTCCTGTCATGGTTCAGGCAGTGGAAAGAGCATTCCTAGGCCACAGGCAATTGTTCCTATATGTTCATTGATTACTTGACAACGACTCTTGAGGGCATCTTACTCTGGTAACAATTACTGCCCTGGTTGAGGATGTTCTATCTCCCCACCATTGTTCTTAAAGCTTTAGAAATAACTCAAGTCTTATGCTGGATTCAAAATCAATAGAATGACTCATTTTATGGTTATTTGGGCCTTAATAAAGCTATGGGTAAAGAACTCATTAAGAATCACTTACATTTACGTGGCCTTGTCTCTCCTT
The DNA here is from genome assembly GCA_024500445.1 of Entomyzon cyanotis. Classification (NCBI taxonomy): domain Eukaryota; kingdom Metazoa; phylum Chordata; class Aves; order Passeriformes; family Meliphagidae; genus Entomyzon; species Entomyzon cyanotis. The sequence continues at coordinate 9,746,077 of JAKEPQ010000743.1, forward strand.
GACCTGGAAGCTCTATGATGAAGCAAGATGATTGAAGTCCTTTCAGGATGATTTGTGTCCTTCTTCCAGTGGTGACTCTTTAGAAAGCAGTCTGTGTATGAAAAAGACACACTGCATAAAAAGATTAATCAGTACATATTTGTTCATGTTTCAACATTCTCTGCTTTTCTGGGAATATAGGAGCAATGAATAATTTTTAACATCAGAGGATGCAATCAATGAGGGTTTTGACTGACTAAGGATTTCAAGGTTTTTCCTATGAAAAAGCCAGTTGACATTCATTAGGGCTTAAAAAAATTCAATACAACATTTTTTGCTTGAAAACCAAAAAGTTAAGCTGAAAGATGTTTCATAGAAACATGCCGATGCTGCTGAAATCTTTATTTACATAAAAAAGTCAAAATGAATTGTCAGCTTTTTAATTTTACTTCAAGAATATTGACTACATCATTCTGTATTTACTGATGTATATTTAATACATATACAGTATAAAATATACTTTGTATTTTAATACTGTGAAAGTATTTTCAATAATTTCGCATTCAGAGGAAAGTGCATAATTATATTAAGTTGATTTTTATTTTGACACAGGAAATTCATTGTGTTTATTTAGATATCGGAGAAAGAAAGAAAATCCTGAATTTCCCAAAGAATTAAGATTCTAGCTTTTTGAAAGTTCTGTGACTGGGGAAGGTCTATGAAAAGTTTCCTTTTACATTAAGTAAATACATTAAAGGGTACTATCTTATTTTTTATGATAAATTAAAGTAACAAAATTGAGTGATTTTTTTCTATTCATTTTGCAACAACAACATTGTTCTAGTGGCAGCATGAAGCCCTGTTTTTATGAGCTGTGTAGTTCTTTCTGAATACTGAGCCAAAAGTGTGAAGAAACAAGTTCTTTCACAACTTTGTTGCTGTATAAAGCTGATTCAAAGAGGTGTATACTTCAAGCTTCAGCACTGTCAATATCTATAATTTTCCAGAGTAGCCTACCAGTGTAGGCTCTCAAAAAAAGCACTCTCCAAACCACCCTCTTTTATTTGGAAATTGGAGAGTCAGGCAAGGCAAGTCTCTGTCTATGTAGAGCTCTGCAGAGAACTTCTGAACAGGAAAGAGCCTATATCCTGCTGCTGCACATAGGAAATCATTACTCCTATGCTCTCATCTTCCTGCTCCATTTGTATGTAACACCCACCAATTCTCTCTTTCCATCTCTTCTTTTCTCTCACATCTCCATATGCTTCTCAGTTAAAGAGGCTTCTTGAGTAATCTGTGAAATGTGTCCTCTGCTCTCTTCTTCAAAGAGATTCCTCAAAACCCGACCATATTTCAATTATAGTGATTCCATACTTCTGTGGCTGTACATTGTGAGTTATACAGAGAATTGTTTTAAGCAGTGGTGGAGCAGTGAAAAAGGCAGTGCAACCTTAAGATGCACTAGGAGTGGTATTTTGAGAGGAAATGCTGGTGCTATTATAGAGGCTGCAGTACAACCTCAGAAATATTGTGTAGGGTTGGTCACCCATGGACAAGAATGTTCAGTAAAACTGGAACAGATGTAGAAAAGGGTCATAAGGATTATTAAGGCAATGGAAAATCCTGTTTTATGAGAAGAAGCAAAAGGATTTTATGTGTTCTAACATGGCAAAATAAAAGCTGAGGGCTTATGCTTTCTGTCCAGGTTATAATGGATGGAGACAGACAGGGAAGTACCCAAACTCACTGACAACAGAGAAAAAAAAATACTTCTCAAATAGATTTAGGGGTTTTTTTCCCCACTTTGAGTCCAGCCAGGATCTTAATGAAAACACAGGGGAAGGAAAGTTCTGTATGCTTTCATGGAAGCTATGTGAACTGCTGGGAAAACAGAACATGCACCCTAGGACATCTTTTCCTAAAATCTTGCAGCAGTCTGACTTTTCTCCATTAATAGTTTGTCTTTTACTTTATATGTCACACATCTGCTGTAAAACATTTAGCCTAATGCTCAGACATTCCTTGTCTTCCACACATTTCCTGTGTGATATTAGGTAGGTCACTATGTCCTTCTGTTTTCCATGTGTACAATCTGTATATTGGTATTCCTTACCTCAAAGGGATGCTGGAAGGATAAATATAGTAATAACTGTATTGGCAGAGGCAAGTAAATATTTTATCATAGGCAAGGAATTTCTGCCTTCATACAGTTTTTCTGTTACATGGTACTGTTTCCATCAGAAAGCCTGTATAAAGCACACAAGAATAATAATGAAATGTTTGGTTAGTTCCCTCACAGGTATTTGCATATCTGTAATTCCCAGGGTTCAGAGCTTGTTCTGGGCTCCCCAGTGTAAGACTGACATGGGCATAGTGGTCTGCGTTCAGCAAAGGGCCACAGAGATGGTTAAGGAGTGTCTTTTTTAGGAAGGGTGGCAGATGTTGTTCAGTCTGTAGAAGAGACAGCTCAGGGGGACCTTATCAATGCATTCAAACATCCAAGGGGTAGTAAAGATCATGGAGAAAGGCTCTTGCCCAGTGCTGCTCGGTGACAGAACAAGAGGCTATGGACACAAACTTAAAATATAAGGAATTCTATTTAAACTAAAGAAAACCCAAACCAAACACTTTTACACCTTAAGGCTGGTTGTACATAGGAGCAGGTTCCCTAGGGAGGTTTGTGCAGTCTCCATCCTTGGAAACATTGAAAGCTCAACTGGACCTGGTCCTGGGAACCCTGCTCTCTCTGCTTGAATGAGGTTGGGACCAGATGTTCTCCAGAGATCTGTTCCCATCTCATCTGTTCTCTCGGTTCCTTTTTCTGAAAATGGGTGGAAGAAAGGAAAAACTTCCTTTTGTGAAATTTCTGGAGTGAGTGAATCTTCCTACTTTTCATTCATATCATTAAATGCAGCAGGATGGAAACCTGAGATTTGATCCTTTTTATAGCTCTCTGCTACCTACGTGGGTGGCAGCTTGCATTAGGTGTGAATGGGGACACTAATACACTACTGCCACTTGGACTTTTGCCGTTGACTTCTGTACAGTCAAGATTTTGGTGTAAGCGACTCAAAGTGAATTGCTGTTGACATTAAAGCTGCTGTTTTCATTCTAGATCAGTATCGTTTACTTATTTAAAGGAAAGGCTTAAATCTGTATACTATAGAAGTACATAAAGAAAATTTGGTTTTTGCTTTGTAAAAAAAACAAAGGTACATTTTGTAACAGGGATCTGGCAAGAAGAAAACAACTTGTGGCTTATAAATCAATGTTATAAAATAAGTGTAACCCCACTCTGTGAACAATGGAGGGTTAAATTTATGTCTGAGTTTTAAGTGACAACCCAGAACTCCAAAGCTGCAGACTCTTTCCCAGTCCAGGTATATTCCTGATTAAGTTACTTCATAAAATGAAAGCCTTACCATTCTCAGTTCTAAAGGAATATTGTAAATATATATCTTTATTCCAGTAATGTAATTCTTCCTAAAATAGTAGAAACAAAGAAAACGAAGAGGGACAGTTTTTCCTTGAGGAAGACTTTTATCCTGGCTTGTGAAGGAAATATTCCCCTCCATCTGAGAGATGAATCAAGCTGAGATGTGCTGGAATGGTCCTAGTCCCAGTTTATGATTCCAAAGACATTTTCTTGTATGTCTTGTTAAGGTAAGATACACAGTTTTTTTTTAAGGGTTTGGTTTTTTTTTTTTTTTTAAATCAGCTGAACTATCTGAAAAAGAAAAACATAAAAATCTGTTCCAAAGGGACCCTTGGACAGAGGTTTTTGTTCCATGATGAGAGACAGAGTCAGAGCTGTCCAAATAATAAAAAACAGGTTCCTGCAGTGGGGTTTTTTTTGGAGGGAGACTCGAATTTGATTTATTGTTCATTGTAGGGTCTGTTTATCTGTTGTTGCAAATTTTCATGTGGCCACAGGTGCACATCAAAATGTTGTGAAAGTTTAATAAAAGTTTGAATGTGAAGTGCATTTACATTATTTATTGTTCTATTCTACTTCTGTGTAAAATGTAATAATAAGGGTCTATCTAGTAAGACAGCTGAAACTATTCAGTAGCTAATCAAATGCCATTAAAGGGAGAATGTAAAAATGCAATACAAAACAATTCGTTCCAGGAATACTTTTAGTCTAATTTTAGTTGGTCAGGTAATAGCTGTAAATTGTGAAGACATTTATAGAAATTAAAAGCTGCTTGTGCGATGCTTGCGAGAAATGGCAATCAGCTTGGTTTTGACTCTTCAGAAAGTATTATGTAGCTAACTCTCGTTAGCCTATGTTAGCGGGTCACATCTCTTACAAAATAAAGGAATAAAAAGTCATATGCATTGCCCTTGTCAGAGTGTAATGCCATCTGCAAGAGGGTTTATTTAGAATCACTTCTTGGCCCTTATAAAATGTCACAGTGCAGTCAGGCACTAAGAAGGAAAGACAAATGTTTGTAATGTAAAATTCTGTTGTATGTGGTGTTGAACTGGACAGAAGCTCCAAAATGCTGGAGTTGGTCTACCAGTGCACTCTGATAAGTGTGAAGGTGCTTCTCTCTTTAGAAGGTAACTTCATAACTTTTGTGAGAACAATCAAAGAGCATTTCTGTGACCTCATTTGCATTTGTGCCTTCAGCAGTTATTTAACTGCCATAGTTATCCAGTCTGAGACATGCTCCTGGTGGCACCTCCAGTGCATTTTAAACTTGCAATAGTAAAAATGATAATGCTTTGACCATCAAAATACAGTAGCATGAATCCCCTTTACATGCTTGCTCATGCTGCTGCCCTACAGCAGAAAGTTAGCAGCTAAAATATCGAGGTTGCTTCTCAGACTGTTCCAGTATACTGAATTATGGAAAAGATGGGTAGAGAGATCAATGGAGTTGCAGGTGTAAGTGTTACATAATTTGTGAAGGATTTCATGGGGTGGATATTTCTCATAGAGTAAAATGTGGTTTCCAACCTCTCTGAGCTTCCGAGGGTCTCTGCAAGTGCCCGTGCTTTCTTCTGTTTGCATGTTCTTATTTTTTATATTGAGAAGGAGCCACTTACAAGAACAACAGACCTCACTAAAGAAGTGCACAGAGAATGTGATGGCAAGTGAATGCAAAGTAATGTATACTGGAAGGGAAAAACATAGTTCATCACTCTACTTTGCACTCTGTTAAATTAACTTTGTCAACTGCGGCAAAGGAACCCTCTGCTACAATAGACACCTCAGTGTCAACCTCTCCTCAATATGAACCTGCAGATAAAAAATTAAAGAGCCTGGTGAAATTGCAAGATAAATAGCTGACAAATAATACAATAATGCCATGGGCAGTCCTGTCTGAATCACTACGTGCAGTTGCTGATTGCTGACTCAAAATTACAAGGCTGAAAGGGATGTCGAAGAAGTTTGGGAAATCAAATGTAGAGGAAGGGCTGGAGCCAGATGGGATAGGCTAGCTGGTTTGCCTTGGAATGATGGGGTGACCACTCAACCAACCAAAGTCAGAAGGGCTGCAGCTCTTTTTTCATGTGCAGGATCAGGGCTGAAGTCTGTTACTGGGCCCTAAAGAACTCACACCAACTATGGTTTTAGAGGCCATGCACTAAAGTTTTACATCCCTTGGATTCACCACTCTTAGATTTAAGAGTCAGCTATATTACTTTAACTAGTTTACAAGGAGACAATATATGTGACTGCATGGATTTGTCAAGCAGGGTTGCTTTTCTCCCCCATAAACTTGCTCTTCTGGAATGTTGAATGCACAGGAAAAAAGTTTATTGGAAATTATTGTATTTGAAAACAGCCTTAGCTATTCCCCAGAAAGAAGAGAAGCGAACACGGGGTCAATTTACAACCTGACCTGAAAACACAAAGTTGATAATCGGCCGTCATTGCTTATTGTATTTATGATCTGATTTGTTGAAATGCTCAATAAATCCACTATTAGGAGAAAAAGTGCTTACATGCATTTTTTCTTTAAAAAAAATTAAACAACAAAATAAAAGATTGATTGACAAGACATCAATAAAGCTTTGAGCACACACTGCTGACCTTTTTTTCTTTGCACTGCAATCTGTGTTTATTAGAATTCAGCTCCTATAAATACGTTTCTGTGGATAAAAAAGCAAGCAGCTTCTTAGGAGTTTTGTTCAATAAACTTCTGTGAAAATTCCAAAGACTTAATACATGGTCTTCAATTTAATTCATTCTGTCTTCCCTTCTTAAAAATAAGATATAAGTGAGGATGAAATAGGTTTAACTGGTGAAATCTTTTTTCTAAAGCGGTATTCTTAAAAACTCACCCTTCCTTTTTAATGTCTGCTACAGCAGTTCATTCAGAACAGACAGGGTATATATCATCTCACGCCTGGTACTGTAGGCTATTTTCTTCTCTTTAAATAAAAACATATTATAAATCTGTGCTGCACTTGAGTGTGGTAAGCACTCAGGTTAGTGACTTCAAAAGTATAGCTGCAATAAGGCTTTGGCAGGCACTAAAGACTGCTGACCAGCTCCTTAGACCTTATTTTCTATTTGATCTTTCTGAGAAGAAGATCTGTTCAGAGCCATTCAAAATTGTAAAGGTGGCACAGCGGTGATGTCAAGCCTTTTAATTTTATTGCAGGCCTAGTGATATTCCTGTATTAGGGGTTTTGTGCTTAAAGCCCTGCCTCTTTGGAGCCCTGTGAGAATCTCATTCATTTTGTGTTGCTAAAGTAAATGTGTAGTTGGTGTTACTCGGAGAAAAAGTGAAATAGAAACCTTAGGTTGAAATGGTCAAAATTTGAAGCCTAATGGTAGGCTGGAAGGAATCTCAGAATTTGCTTTTCCTTGTCATGTGTTTAACTGAGTGGAGCCTTCCTCTGCGCTGGTATCAGACAAGCCCTGTGTTTTTACTGGACTATTCTGTGATGGTAGAAAAGGCCAGTGCTATCAGAGTTTGTCCCGGAATTTTCTTCTTCCTTAGTAATTCATAAAAATTAATTTTCTTCACCATTTTCTATTATTCGTTTCTAACACAATGCTGTTGGCTCAAGCATCTTTGCCTTGATTAAACCTGCATCTAAACCTCTGACTAATTTAGACTATTTTCTCCCCTTTTGTCGCTATGTTGGTTTTGTGTGGTGGTTTTTGGTTTTTTTTAATTTGTTTTGTGGGGGTTTTTTTGTTTGGTTGGTTTTTTGGGTTTTTTTTATTCCTACAATCTCTCTCTCTGTTTTACTTGACAGGAAGGTTCTTTCACTAAGTACTGGTTGTTTTAGGGGTTCACAGAGTGCAAAACAGGAAAAAATTGCTGGTATTTCTTGTAACACAACCTTCAAAGAGCATCTGCCTTACACATGGAATGGTTCCATGTAGCACAAAAACACACCCGGAGTGCTCAAGCTCAGAGGTACCTGTACAAGTGGAATCTTGCTCTGTGTTAAAACTGAAATTCAGAGGCCCTTTTCTTCTGTTGAACACTGGGTGAAAGCAGGATTGGCTATTTATATTAGTCTAAATATTTTTAAATACTGATGGTAATTCGTTTTCTTCCTCTGTTTTGTTCTCATCCAAGTAGGGATAAAATTCCTAAACTGTCTTTGAAAAGGATTTACAGCTCCTGGATGGGATGGAAAAAGTGCATTGTAGGTGATTTTATCAAACACCAGAATTTAGTCAAATTTCCTAGTAACAGGAAGAAGGTGGTACACCATATTAGAAATGCTGTACTTTTATAATACTTACCATATAGTACAAAATCATTCCCATTTCTGTACAATATATCTAAAAGACAGCCACACACCAGTCAGATTTTATCTATTAAAGATAAGACTTTAAAGAGACATGCTAGCATTTCTTTCAGATGCAAGAGGACTATATAGAAATTTAATTCTGCTTATTCAGTAAAAATTTATTTCACTAGCTCTGTTCATTAGGATTGTTATTAATTACTGTGCCATTCAGCAGCACTGGCAAAAAAAAAATTCTTTCAGATGTAACTGAGCACATTAAAAATGTTGGATTAAAGAATTAGCTCTGCCAGATTTTAAATAGAGCAAAATAAAATCTGAGCACGTACAAGGTGATCATTTACCTACTTTCATTGCACATTGTTTGAATAGTTTGTATTATGGATGTGAAATTGCCCTCAAGGTGGTTAGTTAAAGTAATAAAGGCTTCCCTGCACCTCAGGAGCCACTCCCTTTGTGATATGACCTTTCTGTGACTTCTGAGCTCAACTCATTATGAAGACAGACAAATGTGTATTTTAAGTCCTCTTGAAAGCTTTTCAGGCATTATGTTTAATGGTGAGGCGCTTTTTTTTCTTTCTTGTTTTCTAAACTAGTTGCAATTGAGACTGTGTGGGAGAAGAAATAATCATAGAATTGGTTAGGAAAGACCTCTAAGATCATCAAGCACAACACTTAACTCAGCACTGTCCCTAAGGGCCACTTCCACTCATCTTTTAAATCCCTCCAGGATTGGTCACTCCATCACTTCCCTGGGCAGCTTGTTCCAGTGTCTGACAGTCCTTTTGGTGAATAAATTCTTCATCACATCCAATATAAACCTCCCCTGGTGCAATGTGAGCCTATTCCCTCTCATGCTGTTGCTTGTTTCCTGGGAGAAGAGACTGATTACCCCACCTGGCTACAACCTTCTTTCAGGTAGCTGTAGAGTAATGACCTTTCCTTTCTCAAAGCTAAGAGTCACAACCTGACCCCTTAAAGAGTTTTTTGTGCCTTGTTTTGGTTTGCTGTGAGGTGGGTGAGTGGGCGTTTTTTACATCTAGAATGAGGTTGCCTGTGCTGGAATTTCAGAGCAGTGCAGGTAGCACACTCTTACTCTAGTGCTGCTTTAGCTTAAAATCAAAGCTGTTCCCACCCCGGGGTTGGTGGCTCAATGTGCCCAAATTCCATGGGACATCCTTGCCTGTGCTCATTGCTGGCCTCATGGCAGTGAGCAAAAGGCTTGTGTGCAGTATTGCATTAGCACTGTCAGCGCGTCGGGCCAAGTTTCACCTCACCTCAGGCCTCTCCTCAGTGCAGTGGTCACCGTTCTGGTCTGAGGGCACCTGCAGGGCCTGTGTGTGTTTGGGAACGGCTGCTGGTTCCAGGCAGGCTCTTGGAAAGGGATACACAGATTTCAGCCACCAGTGCGGGAAGGTGCCAAAGCGGCTGCTCCTTCTGCAGGCCTCACCATGCACTTGGGCCTTTACCACCCCTCAGGCCCTCACCACCCCCAGCGGTGACGGGGCAATTGTGAGTCCTGTTGATTTAAATACAACGTAGAGCTTGGCTGACAATCCAGCATGTATTTCACATCTTCAAACTACAGCTTTAAAAGAACCCAAATGTGGCTGTTGCAGCAGAGAGCCGAGGCCTTTCTGGCAGCTTGTGCCCCGCTGGTGGCTGATGGGCAGCTGGGATGGAGGAGTGCCCAGGTTGGGATGTGCAGCTCTAAGAGAGCATCCTGCTGGCTCAGGCTCCTCATTGCCGCCCCCATGGCTCGGGAAAGTGGGGAATGACCTTCTCTGAGAGCCAGGAGGGTCGGGGATGAGCCTTCCCACAGTGCTGATGGCGTGGTGAGGGCGTTTCTTCGCATGTAACTGTTCATCATCTGTACCGGCAGTAAACGCGGTGGGTTTAGAGAACTTTTTAAATGAGGTATAGATTTCTTGTGTTTAATTGAAGCTTTAAGAAGAAAAGCCATTGAACTCTGAAAGTTGCTGTAAACTTCCAGGGCTACGCTGTAGAAGACTTATTTGTACCCATGTGGTGCTGAGCAGGTCACTGCCTAATAACCTTTGGGGGCTGTCTGTGGAAACTCCCAGATTGCTGCGGTAGAATTGGGAAAATCAGCCAGAAATTATGCAAAACAATAGCTTCATAAATTTTCTCATTTCTAGCCTCATGCCAGTTTTGCAGTAGTTGGTGAATTTTCTGAGTATGTGTGCTCAGAATTGCCAGACAGTTTCTGCCAGCTTTCCTGGCTGCAGGTGGCTCAGGGGAAATACCGTGTGGGTGAAGGCATTGGGGCAGTGCTGGAGAGCCATGGCAGGTCACCTCCATGGTGCTTTGCAATGGGCTATGTGGGCAAGCAGAGCACTAGTACTCAGGTTTTCAGGAGATATGTGGGTGCTGAGGTTGATTATTTTAAAAATCATTCTCTAAGTTTCAGTAAAAATTCACTGTTTGCAGAAAAAAGGGTGTTGAAAAAGCCTCTCTGCTAGGATGTTTGTTAGAAGTGCAGACAATTTTTTCATCTGAGCAAATATTTGTAGGAAATTTTATGTGTAGAGGTGTACTTGGTTTGCCCTGCAGAATTTACCAGGGTGCATTTGGGAGTATTTTGCTCACTCAGCTGTAATCTTAACATGAAGTGTAGAGCTCAGTACACCATTTCCATTTCAAAGATCACTTAATATCATTTCTGCAAATTTTTTAATTTGTTTAATTAAACTTAGCACTCCATTCCACTTCATTAGATCTATTTAATTTTCATGTATCTAAGCAGTTTTTCAAGTACATAATTAAAAGAATAGTTTTATAAAATCAGTACTTTTTTATATTAACATCCTCCAGAACAGGAACTGTATTTTCCTGTTGATTAGCACATGATGATAAAAGCATTAGCATAAAGTCATAAAAAGGAAGTAATCTAGTCCTGTTTAAAATGTCCAGCCTGAAGCTGGCCAGCAGGTGTTTTGAAGAATGAAAGACTTGTATGCTTTACTGTAACTTTTCAGGGAAGTGAATGCAACAATAACCTTGATATTAATTTTTTGCTGGCAGTGGGGAGTGCTCTTCATGAAGAGAACTGGTATGTAGTGTGGAACTGGAAGTTCAGCTTTGGGTTTCAGTTCAAGTACCACACAGAGGTAGATTTCATTAAGACAGTTCTTACAGCTGAAGTAACTGGGATGCAGAAAAGGTGACTTGCACATGGTCAGTCCACAAACTGGAAGTAGAACTAGCAGAGTCTCCAGCAGTTTTGCCATACTTGCTCAGAGACGAGACTGCAGTGGTTCTCATGTCGCCTAATGGCTACAGCCTATGGATGTCTGGAGCAGGAGATAATGTTTTAGAAATTATCTTTGTGTAGAATGAGGATTAATCCCATTTGCATTTTTTTCTGATAGGCTAATGGTATGACCGAAGGGAAGAAATTACTATATACTTTCATCATCATCTTAGCAAAATAAAAAATGCTGTGTGGCTATATATTATACAGTTTCAGTCTGTAGCTACTTGACAAATGGGCATCAAATATAGATGGAAAAGGTGAGGAAACAATGTCTTATTCCACAAGAGCCACCTACAGCTGCCTTATACTCAATAGACTGCAGGATTCATATAATGAAAACTAATCTACAGTACAGCAACAAGATGAATCTGTGTAATTTAGTTCCCTGAACTCACACTAACTTCTATGGTCTTAGAAGCCGATTTTCAATATATTCTTCTGCTAAACTGTTTTATGCAGCTGGAACTTAGTATGCCAGAAGACATACAGTACTGAGGAGTGAGTGAATCATTTGCCGGTGTATTTGGAGGCTTTGTTGTGTGCATGTGCTTATGTATGTTTGTGTGTAAATATTTGAGGGTGTTATTTAAAAAAAATATGACAACTGACAAGCATATGCTCCTGATTTAGTTCCCTACAATGGCAGACAGCTGTCTCCCATATTTCTTCCTTCCCAAGGCCCTACAAATAATGCACAATGTGCCATACTGCGCTGTGGCCACATTGCACGTCACAGGATACCCCACCCTACATGTGACGGTGTGCGCCATATATGTTACCATTACCATTACACACTCAAGGCATTTATTAGTTGACTAAAAGTCCATAAATCCTCTTCCACAAGAGGAAGATGATTGAGATGTGTGGCGTAGCTGAGATCCACTTGAGTTTAGATGTCATTTTAATCCCATGCAGCTTCAGAACAAAACCAAAGTAAATGAAATTATTTCAAGTCCATATCTGCTATAGATAAATGTTAGAAAAGCTCTGTCAGTGCACAAATGTTGTATTTTTAAAATAATATTTTAAGGCTTGAAAATGTTATGGAAACTCACACTGTATCTGGAAGTTCAGCGCCAATGAATATGATTAAGCCAAGGTTTAATTAAATTAGATTAATGTATTTTCATGTGTCTTATGTAGAATAAAATGAACTACATGTGGCTCAGTCTAAAGGCAGGTGAGGTAAATGGCCATCCTTGGGCCTCACATCAAGCTCTGTGAGAGTTTTTCTTATAAAATGGAGGAGCAGATAATTTCCATGACACTTGAAAACCAATAGGATTGGTAGCTCAGTTACTAATACTCTTAACCAAACCTACTGTTTTTTCCAATTTCAGCTTTGTGGATATTGGTAAAAGCTGCTGAGGATAAAGGATTAGTTATTCACCTGTTTTCTTTCTGGTCTTGATGCATCCTTTAATTTGCATGTATAAGGCCATTCCCAGTTCATGGGGAATGTCTCCATGATAGGCCAGGCCTCACAGCAGTACTCCATGTGCTGATAGCACTCAGCTGGTGGGTTCACCTGGATCTTGGCATCTGTGTCTTTTTCCTTGCAGGAGGTTGTGGCAGCTGGTGTGCAGTGATCACTCATACAACCTGAGCATGTTTATTTGGCAAGGGGAACAAAGCAGGAGAGAGTCTGCACGATAAGCAGTTTACACATGCAACTGTTTGATGTGACAACTGATCAGCATGTGCTGGGAAACCAAACAGATCTGACTTAGGGGTCAGGGTGCAGGGGCACACCCAGCCTACTGCAAGTGGTGACACCTGGCTCTTGACTTGCTCTAACATCAGCACTGCTGGTCCCTGTTGATCTGCAGAAAAGGGGCCAATTGCTGATCCCTCATTTTGGCTTGTTTTTCTTTAAATATTATTGCTGAACTAAACTGATGCAGTAAATATTCCAGTAAGCAGGCTAACCCACCATCTTTATAAGCTACTGCAGAGCCACTCTGGGGTTCTTGCAATCCTATTAAAGAAGCTTGGTCCCTAGTTGCCTCTGAAGAGGAGGAGTGTGCTCTTTGAACTACATTCTGAGAAGATCAGTATGTTAAATATTTCAGACTTAAATAGGAATTAGCAACATTGTTCTGTCTGAAAGTGATTAATTTTGAGAGCTCCTCTGGCAATCACTGTTAAAAGTCTTTGTATTAAATTTGCCATATTGCAGTCTCTGTTTCCATTCCATGTTTGAATGGCAGTTCATTCCACAGGCTCGGTGCAGGGGAATTATGATGGTATTCAATTAGCCGGGGAGCCTCTGAAGATTTGCTAATGTACGTATAAAATAGAAATCCATTCTTAAAGCTTCTCTGACATGCACTTTCATTTTAACCACTAAATAATGTTTATGTAATGTACAAAAGGCAGCCTCTGTGGTGGTATCCCAGGGATGAGTGGTGTCCCCATGTACACTGCAAACACGGTCTGTATTGATGGGGCAGAGACCTGAGAGCTGACAAAATGTTAAGCATTGCTGTGCATGAGAAGGTCTCACATGTAAAATGGGGTGTGTGGAACTGGTAGATCAAAGGTTGGTTAGGACTATCTTGCAGCAGTGACTGAAAATTCAAATCCCAATTCCAAATATGATAAATAATATATGCCCAAAGATTATTCCTTAGTTTGTTTTTTTTTTTTGTAGAATTAGAGAACATATGTGCGTTTATATAGATGGTAATGTTAAAGATAGGTATTCCATGTGCACAAAGAACTCAGCTTTCAGGATGTGTGACTTTCATTTTAGATAAAAGGAACTGACAAAGAAATAAAAGAACAAAATTAAAACTCCAGGAGAGAATAGAGTATGCAAGACTCCCTTGTTAACAACAGACATCTGCTGACATATAGACAAGCTATGAAGGGAGCTTGTTTTATTCTTAGAAGCATTACGTGGAAAATAGTCCAACCAGTATTAAGTTGTGTACACTCTAAATGGAAGAGCCCTTTGTAACAAATTCTGTATCAGATTTCACATAAAACAATCTCACAAGTTTTTTCATTGTACAGTTTTTTGATTTTGATCACTTACGTGTTTTGTGGTTGTTGTTTTTGTTTGGTTTGGGTTTTTTTTTAATGAAAGTTACATTTCAATTCATCTCTTCTGTGTTTAATATGAACTGCTGATGAGATTATTATATGTGGAAACTTAATAGATTGTAAATTCTGCTTGTTTCTGGGACTGGACTTTTTTTTTACCTCAGGCTTCATAAAACTGAAACATTAAACATTGGAGAGCCAGAAAAAAAAGAAAAGTGTAATCTGTAACTAATAGGTATTCCCTATTTCAAGCAAATTAGGACAAATTATCCACTAGAAGAGATCCTAATAAATTCCAATATGTGTAAAGCATTTTGAACAAAGCAGTTATAATATGTAACAGTGCAAATGACCAATGTGGTCTATCACTTAAACACTGTATTTCTGAGCAAGAGTTTGCTGGTGTTTTAATGGTATTTCTATTGCTATTTAAGCTTTCAGGGAGATGAAATATTTTACTGTGAGTGATGGAAACTGAGAAGCTGTTAGAATGAACAGATGAATGAGAGCATGCAAAACATGCGCTGTTAAATTCCATGTTTGACCTGACCGTTGAAATAGAGCTTTAGTTTTGAAAACAAACACACACAAAAACAACAGAAAACCCCAACAAAGGAGTTTTGATGTGTTATAAAGGCCTATATCAATAATGCCAAGGAATTTTCTCAGTTTTTAAATGCTTGCAGCAAGTTTTTGTAGTCCCTCTCTAAGTTGGCCATCGTGCAAAGTACGACTCTAAAGGAAAACTTGTAGAGAACATTGTGATGCAGAGAGGAATGGCATGAGAGTCTGTAAGTAAATGGAGGCCAGGGCTGTGCAGGATTTTCATTATTAATTTCCCAGTTCTTTTTCAGCTGAATATTGTCAGGCCCATTTTTACAATCTTTAATTTTATTTGGAATTTAAATAACATTCCCTGAGCACACTGTACACACCAATTTCAGCTCCATTTTTTCTTGACTCAGTCTCCAGTTTTGCTGTTGAGGCTCTGACCTTGTGTCCACATAAAGTTAACAAGTAAAAGCTACAGAAGAATCTCTCGTTGTTACTGAGAAATTGGGGGAAACCTGTGCTAGACTGAAATGTGTGAAAAAGGAGGTTATTCTCAGTGAAGGAGCACCAACCTGTAGCAGTGTTCTGGCTTGATTCAAGGAGGTCAGTTTTACACCAGCTAAAACTAACAATAAAAACCCCAAAAATGGTATCTTGGTCATCAGCGTATGATATAAGAACCAGAGATGGACAATCCCCTACAGACAGTGACTTACTGCAGCAATTAAAAAATTATAGAGTAGCTCATTAATTATAAGGACGTGGTTGCAATAAGGTAAAACTTCAGCCGGTTTTTCCGGGACTTCAGAGAGAAAGAGACAGTTTGCTTTTTGTTACAAAGGAACTCTAAATCTAGAAAATTAGGGCAGAACATGTATGGTCTGTCTGTTTATTAGATGATCTAATTTCAACAGAGAATCTTTTGTCAGTTACAGCCTTTAATGCTCTCAATATTTTAGTGGGAACCACTTAGCTATTGAAGTTAAAATTGTGGCGGTAAAGTGTCAATATTTTCTGTCTTAGGGTCTAGCCTATGTTTTCAAGGAGCCATACTGAGAATTGGTTTTCTCTGGGAAGCAACCATGCAGATAAAATTGTGTCTTAAAGTATTAGCCATGCTTGGGGGTAATGAGCAAGGGAGCAGTGAAGAGGAGCTGGCTTGAGGCATTTTGACTTGAGTGTGGCTGGAGGCAGCACCATGTCCTGCACCCCCTACACCCTCAAAAAGTCTCACAGGCTTCTTCTGCACCTGCAGCCTGGGTCTAGCACTGTGTGCATCCCTCCCTCAGCTGGGAAAAGCTTTGGGAGCTGTTGGCTTCTTGCTCATTTTGCCTTGCCTGTGCTAAGCAGTAATGGGGAATGTCATGTTCCTTCTACACAGACTGGGGGGTCAGGACAGGCAAATTTCTGTGTCGCTTTAAAACTTTACCCTCGGAGTTATTCCATCAATGCAAAAGAGTTAATGGACTGATCCCAAGCCTGTAAGACAATCTTTGTTTAAAGAAAAAGAAGAGTTATATTTCAGCATTTTTGTGACAATTATAGTAATCAAGCTAAATTATCCATAAACCAGAAAAAGGTATCAATTTTACATTTGAAGGAAAGTTTTTTATTAAAAGATAGTTTTGTTTGGTATTTTATGCCTGGGATATAACCACTTTAGCCAACCACAAACCACTGTGGTTGTTTTGTTTCTCTATTATTGCTGGGCAAAGTTATTGAGGAAAAATATTCGAATCTGAGGCAATTCCAAAAGATGTTTTCTTGCCCTGACTCGATAATTCTGTCTTCACAAATTCATGCTGTCTTGTGGATTATCATCCTTGTAATATATCTCCTTTAACCACAAAAAGCCTTTTAAAATGGGGAATAAGTTCATGTTTTAGACCTGGAATTCAGTTTGGCTCAGCAGAGAGGTGGAAGGGTGCTTTGCTGTGCCCATAGTCAGGGCAGAATGGCAGGGAGCTGTCCTTGGCTGTTCCTGTACAGCTGTTCCTGGTGAGGACAACATTGCCTCTCCTAGCTGCTCCTGCCTCTCTCCTCAGGTGGTGTCCCAGTGGGCATTGTTTTGGGGTGATCCTGTGCTTGTTCCTGTGCTTTTGCAACCAATAACCCATGCACTGAGCACAAATTAAACATTTAAAGGTATCCATCATATTTTAAGACTTGTGGGTTTGGTTCTTTTTTGTCCGTTTGTGTGTTTGGCTGGTCGGTTGGTTTATTTTTTGTTTTGTTTTGTGGTTTTTGGGGTTTTTTTTGGTTGGTCTTTTTGTGAGTAGCTACTGAGACTTGTCCTTTATTCCCATATTCCCCAAAGTTAATTGTGAAGAAGTCACCAACTATCTCTGTTAACAACACTGTGCATTCTGGGAGATGAGGAGGCACAGCTTCTTCAATAACTTTGCAGGTTAAACTTTTTTTAAAAGATGTATTTGTACACCCATAATGGACAAGAATATTCTTGAAAACATGTTCCTTCTGCATACTTTGGGGAAAGTCAGAGGTTCAAAACTGATCTTTCAAACAGAAAATTTGACTGGTTGAACTCCTCCAATTTGTTTTGCTGAAATTTGCTATTTTGAAATTTGAGTTTCTTTGCCTGTGCAAACACCAGGCTAGGGTTCCTTTTTCCAAGCATAATTTCAATGGCAGGATTTATTTCAAGGATTACATTGTATTCATTTCACTTACCAAAAAAAAAAAAAGATCATTCCACTGAAATTCAAAAAATAAACCTAAAGCAGCGTAAATTATTTTTGTAACGTCTATCTTCAACACTGAATGAAGGAATGAAGTCTGGAATAATTCCTGCATTGAAAATTAAGACATCTGGGTTCGTCCCTGGCTCCACTGTTGTGTTTTGCTTGAGGAAATTATATCATCTGTCTCAGCTTCAGTCTGTAAAACTAAAGAATGTACAAAAGTGTTGCAAGGCTATTGTTTCTCATAAAAGACAAGTGCAAAGCAAGTTAAGAGCAATAGTTTTACTGGTAAATATAGGGTTGTAAGTCATGATAGTCAATTTATGAGTTGTATGTGATTTATATGATGGATTTAGCATTTTTTTGTCTTCATGCATCATTCTGATTTCTACAGTTGCATTCATGATTGTGTAAGTATTTCCAATATAATTAGAGAACAAAGTTTGGCCTATGGATTATAATGAGTGACTATAAATATCATTTAATGGGTAGTTCTTGCCTGTAACTTGTTAGTTATCTAGATCACATGGTGTTTTTTCTGCTCTTTGGTTAGATTCAAACCCAAGAGAGTAATAATTACTACCTACACCATGATACCCAGTTAGTAAATCCTTTCAGAGATGGATGCAGCCAGCTGAGTAATTGTGAGCAAGGCATTACACCATCCTTCAGTTGCAACTCTGGCAAGTCTGGTATTTAGAAATTATTGATTCTCGTATTATTTGTCCTTCTTTCATGTCAGATACATTCTCTAGCACTCGATGTTGGAAAAGTACAAACGAATTATTTTGTGAAGGTAAAGAGCAGCTCCAGTTACTCAGAATTTTACAATGTGCAAAGGCAACCACCAAAGCATAAGGCCAAGTACAGGAAAGCAGGACACATGAGAGTTAGCTCTGCCGTACCTGCTGGGTCTTGGCTTCATTTGGCACTACTGGTGCTTCATTTCCAGCACAGTACTTTTTTGCATGCTCTGAGACTATACATGACAAAGGAACCACCTTTTAATCACCTTGAACTATAAAATATCTTGTTCCAGAGACTGTATCTGGGTCGTGATTTTGGAGACGCTGTAGAACCATTTATAAGTTTTAGTTGAGGACTTAGCATCTTAAACTTGCTCAAGTGTTTTTAGTGGTTTTGGGGGTTGATTAACACATTTTATTTTCATTTGCCTCTCTACTAGTTTTTTCCCCAAAGTTTTGTGACTATGTTTAAAGCCTCCCTCTCCAAGAACTTATTGATCCCTTTTCTAGTCTCTGAATAGCATTTTCCATATGTTTCTCCTTGCCTGGCTCTGGTTATTCTATTGCTTGGTTTTGCATATTTTTTTGCATACTATATTTTCTTACTCTTTGATATCACTTGTGAATGTTACATATTTACCAGACATCCCATTTTTGTAATATTTCATTGTTCCTTCAGTCTTGTGAAATAGCAGTGGCATCATCTCACCTCACAGATAAGGTAGTCAAAAGTGTAAGGGATTTTCAAATAGTCCCAGAGAAGTTCCTGAACCCATGGCTTGACATGTTAGCCTGGATTTTGGACCGTGACTTCTAACTTTCTCTCCAGCATATCAAAGTTGAGCTGATGTTGTGATGATTTTTAAAACTGCTTCATCTCTCATATTTTCATAGGCTATGCTGGTACCTATTCAGAAAAAAAAAATCGTCTTTTTGCAGCCAAATATCCAAGAAGGTTTGGGCAGGCACAGAAAAATTGGTAAAACTTGCATTGGTAGAAATTTCTGAGAAGTTAAAAAATGCTAAGATATATAAATATTATATAGTGCACAGGATGTAGCAACCTGCTAAAGTGTGTAGCTGCTCATTGGAGTATATCTAAGCTTCTCTTCATCGCAGCTCTACTGAACTTGTAAGAATCTGCTATGACTTTAAAGTACGAAAACCCCAAAGCAGATCCATAATCTCCAGGGCCATAAGTGCTAAGTCCAGGAGGTTTCACTTGCTGCATAGTTCCATTCTCCAGGATAAATGAAAGCAGAAACTCTGTTCTCTCTGCCTTCCTGGGCTGCTGTAAAAGGAATGTGACCTGCCCACAGGTTCTGTGCCCTGGTCACTTCAGATGTCTGCTCTTCTGATTTGTTACTTGGGATACTTAGCTTGGGCATTCAGTTTTAGAGCTGCGAAAGACAAAATGCAGCATGGAGCAATGTTCAGAGCTGCTCTGGACAGGCTGCTTTTCCACTAAGCCATTTTTCAAAGAAAAAGAATTCTTTCTAGTAATAAATGTGTTGGTGTGCTTTTCAAGGTGTCTTGGAATGCTAGCACAATAAGTTTGCTGTATAAATCTAATTATCTCAGCTTTTTTTTTGGCAATGTTATTTTGATTTATTTTTGAAGCTGTTAATGAACTGCATTGGGAAAGAGATTACATGATTTATGTAACATTTATTTTCTTTTATTCTTTGTGATCTGCCTTGTTATAAACCATGAATTGTTTAAGTGCTTTTTTTGCTTTGAACTAGCAGGAGAGTGGCAGCATCTCTTGTTGGATTTGTTCATTTTTTTAAAATGAATCTAAAACATGACTTACACACCAGGCTGTACTTTCACACAAAGGACACCTCTGTGGTGATCCTCTCCTTTTGAGAGTGAAAGAGTAAGTGAGGTTCTCTTCCCACCTTTGGCCTCACTAATGAGATCTGCAGGGGGGAATCAACATCAGTTTTCTCTGATGGCATAATGACAGAGTTTCCTGGAGATTGAGCTATCAACACTGATATTATTTAATTGGGGAAAGAGTTTAGTCCAGCCACAGGCATGCATGCTCAGCTGGAGGAATGCTTTTTTCTAGACTAATGTAGTTTTTTAGTCTCAGAGTAGAAGTTCAGGACAATCTTTCTGCCAAAATATTATTTCTTGTTCCTGAGAGGGAGAGCATTCCTTCAGCCATTGAAAGCCAGTATGCTTATGGTCATTTTCTACAGATGACAAGAAGCTTTTGTGCGAGTTTGGGAAATCCTGACCAAGTGGACAACTTAAACCACTGAACAATAGGTTATTTTAATTTTTTTAAACATCTCTAGAAGCTATGGTTTAACTTAACAATGTAAGTAAAAGTAGTATGGGACTGTGTTTTATGAAGGTTTAGTGATGCTCCAAAGTTGAAATGTCTGGTGTTTTGGAGCAATTTCTCAGAAGTGAATATATTGCTTGGCATGCCAGATTACAAGGCTCTAGAGGAAAACTTCAAGGGAAACTAATCTAGCAGTCACTTTCTGTTCTTTCAAGTAGTTGACCTAAGTTTTTACAGAGGTTTCAGCTGTTAAACAAATCTCTTTTTTTGTTACGTTTTAATTGCAAAAATACTCTCTATGTTCTGAACCATAAACAGAGCTGAAATTGGTGACTGCACAGATAGCCTTGTCACTGGAATTATGCCAATAATATTTTGTAGTATTTGTGACAACTTTTTCATGGAAAAATAAAATCCTGATCTCAGGCAGTTAACCACTGTATATAGTGGAACATATATATAAAATATATAAAGCTATACACACTGTGTATATACATGTGTACAGTATTTTTTTAATATAGGAGTTAGTATTTAAAGCCAGAGTCCTTTTTCTAGTTTTGAACTTCAATTATTTGCAGCCTAAGAAATATTTTCTACACCCATTTTCGTAGTAGAAACATTCTGTCTTCTGCCTATAACTA
Organism: Entomyzon cyanotis; assembly: GCA_024500445.1. NCBI lineage: Eukaryota > Metazoa > Chordata > Aves > Passeriformes > Meliphagidae > Entomyzon > Entomyzon cyanotis. The sequence goes on from JAKEPQ010000743.1 coordinate 9,767,046, forward strand.
GTGTTTGAGCAAATGTTTATCTTAATGATGAAGGAAAGAGGGATGGTGTTTGGATTTTCTTTTCCTCCCAGTGAAATTAAGGAAGAGAAAATGTGAATCCAATGTTAGTTGAGGAATTAGTTCAGTAAAGGGTCAGTAGCCTGGGTTAGTACTTAAAAGTATTCCTTCTCTTAAGAAAAATAAATACAATGTGCAGTTAGCATTAAGTAGTGCAATTTTCTACCTCAAATTATTTAGAAAATGAAAACATTTTCCCTATGATTTTGTGAGTCTGTAATGTAATATCAGCAGTTCTGTGCTGTTTAGCTGAGTTTGAAAAATTACATTGTAAACTTTTCTTTGTTACTCCCATTTTTGAGGGAAGCTTATACAAAGTGTCAAGCCCTTGTCTCCCATGGAGTGTGTATGAGTTGAGAGTACCTCAAAGATGTGTTAGAGTGTAGAGCCCAAACTTGTATCCAAAGAAAAGAAAAATGACAATACAGAAGAGCTAAGGTGGGAGGCCAGCTATCTACTAGGTAGTTTATATAAATAAGTGTTTTGCACTCTGGAGAATGCTGGCCAAACACTTTGAAGTGTCTTTGTATCTGGCGTGCAGGGTATCAATGTGTTGTGACATTTACCTGTTTTCCAGAGGAATAAAATGTGTTTCTGTGTGGCTTTCAAATCAAGCCATTTTAACAAAGCATTGGGTATCTCTTTCCTGAGGCAGCCAAAAGAGTATTTATGGAGTGATGGAGGGCACTTTGCAGCACCCTCACCGAGTTCTGCTGGAAGGCACTGAGCAGCACAGAGGGACATGGAGCCAAAGGTCACCCAAAACAAACTGCTCAAGCTTTGGACCAGTAACTGCTGCTGGAATAGCAGAGCTCACAATCCTCTGTGCTTCAGTGCCCAAGCGCCCACCCTCCCTGCTCGGTAAAATGGTTACAAAGCAATCACACAAACCCCAGCTTAAATATCTCAACAGTCAAACTATTTCTCACAAAGAAATAGTAGATTATACTCTCTTGTACCTGCAATGCAAGAGTAAATTTGGATTTAGAAAAGTTTGAGTTTGATAGAAAACCCAGCTGCCCTTTAAGATGTATGAGAGCACAAATTTGATTGAGAAACCAAACAATCTTCAGTCCAAAATCCATTTTGGGTTAAATGTGACAGTGTGTTTCTGTATACATTCACGCTATTCCTTTTAATCTGTGTTATTCCACATAGCACTGGCCATCTCTGAACATAGTCATAAACTTTAGTAAAGAAACTAACATAAGGTAACACACTGTTTTTCTCAGCAAATTTAGCATTATCCTGAATTTAGTTATTTTCTTTTTGTTTGTTTATTTACAGAGAAACCTACCACAGGAGCTAGAGCTTCATGATTTCTATCAAAAGGTAAGAGCTACTTTGTTCAAAGATACCTGAATGATATTTGTCAGTTCAATATAAATCTAGTTGTAAAAAAAGAAAGGTAACAATGATACATAAAACCAAAATTTAATGAAAGGAACTCACATTATGGGTGAATTTCATGAATCATGTAAAGGTGTGCATAAAAAATTGAATATGTACACTTTAGATCTCAGATCTAATAAATATTTCATTGGATTAAGAAATGCACTCTTGAAGCTTACCTGTATATAAAACATAAGAATGCATTATGGAGGTAAGGTACTCTGTCAATTAACACAGTTGCATATATGTCTGTCTGTCACTGAGAAAAAAAAACTTTGTAATTATTAGATTTAAGGTGACTGTATCTGTAAAATTTTAAAAATGGAAGCCTTTGAATGAATAGAACTAACTGCTGAGGTCACTAACTACTTGCATTAAATATGATTGAGGAGAAATATGCAATCTACTAATACACACACTTAAAATACAACCCTGATATTCTAAATTGTCATCATCAGAGTACTCTGTGAGGGATATTAAGGCTTGATTCTGCTGTCACCAAAATCAGGGCTAAGATTATGAAAGCAGAGTCAGTCCAATGCCTGATGCTTTTGGCCAGCTTGCCGTCAATCTCCAAATAACACCAAGTTTTCGAGGTGCAAGTTTTAGGGAATTCCACTGTCATGAAAATCCTTTTCTGGATCAGCCTGACACTTAGACGGGGGGCTGAGACTTTCGAGTCACCAAAAGTGCACCTGGCACTGGATTTAATCCTCTTGAACATCTGAATGTCTGCATCACATTACCTGTTCAGCCTTCTCTCCCTTCAGGATTTCTAGGTGGCTCCCTTGGGCATTAGGGTGCTTTGCTTAGGTTTTTCTGTAAGGGTGCTCCTTCTGGTAAAGTTTGAAACATTTCTTTTTCTTCAGTCTCACTTTCATAGTGCACGGAGGAGTGTTTTGATGGGAAGTATCAATACCATATTGAATGATTCTATGGCCTGGATTTGAAAAGCCTGGGTACCAATAATCAGTTTTGTTTCTTCAGATTTTGTTGATAGTACATTAGCAGATGGATTTTCCTTTTCTGGCATCTGATATGTGACTGTGTGAAAGTCCTAGCAATTCGATATAATTGCAGGGAAATGACTCTTTAATAAAGTAAAAGGAATTTTCACATCTGAATTCATTAAGTGATAAACTAATATTGAGTTATTAGCAAGCGGGGTGAACGCTAATATTTCATTAGAAAAATTCATTAGCAAAAATTAGTAAAGAATGGAAATATGTTTCTGCCACTTCAGAAAGACAAAGGTTTGGGTTATTTTGAAATGGATGTTTCTGTTCACATTTCTTTCATCTACTTGCTTATGCATTTGTATGGTTCTATTCTTTTTGGTTCAAGCTGTCTTCATATGTTCAGGGGAGGAGGGACAAGCATTTTCAGTGTTGGAATCATCTTAACCACTAATATGAACAATGTATGATGCTTTCTGAAGAATAGGTACCAGTTTCTAAACTAACCTTTCTGTTGTAGGTACAGTTTCAAACAGCAGAACTGCATGTGAATGTGGTGCTGCAGCAAAGTTCTGCCAGTGTAATTAATATCAGAATTTGGCTCATGGGTTCTGCGAATGCTTTGTGGCCTTGTTTTGCATGAGAAATGTTTATGTGGTGGTTGTGGTTTCATTCTGATGTAACTGAGATCAGCAACTGCTTACAGAATCAAAAAGCTATGATTGCATTGTGAGCATTAAGATGTAATGCATTCAGCTTCTTATGCATCCTCCATACCAGGGCAACCTTATCTTGCATATCTGTTACCAGTTCATAATGGAGCAGATGTGTTATTGCATGTTTCTGTGCTTTTCCTTGCTGCTGAACAAGACTGTTTCCTTCCATCCAGTTCCACATAAAAATGCTTAAAAAAAAAGAATCCAGTTTCTTACCCACACTGTAACGTCCAATAATGTTGAGTGTTCTGAGGTCTGAAGATGAAAGAAACAGACCGTAAGTTATGGAGTTGGAGGACAATATAAACAAAGTGACCTTTGGTATCATGCTTGCCATATTCTGATGAATAAATTGAGTTCATGTTTAACATTCAGATAATATTCCTGGCAGAGCAAAACATTGCCACATTAAATGTTCAGATCAGAAATGTTCAATGCAGACTAAATTAAGTTGGATCTCAGGACAGCAAACTTAAAATGAGTAACATGTGGCAATATTTGATTTAACAAAGAAATGTTTCTTTTTCCTTTTTTCTTTTTTTCTTTTGCTTTCTTTTTTTTTTTACTGTAAGTTTAAAAGTACAAAGATACACATGCCACAATGCAGTGCCAGGAACGTTAACTGCTTTTGATCTCCCTCCTCAGATATTAACGTCTCCCCCTGAACACCCCCCTTGTTTGGCGTCTTAAGAGTTTTCATACCAATAAAGATGCAGAGAACAGCAGTCTTTGCTTCTGTTTCTTCAGCTTGTTTTCTTAGTGTTGCATGATCTATGCCCTGGAGAGGTCAATTTTAATCAGCCCCCAGGCACTGCTTAATATTTTGGGCCAAATTGTCAAAGAAGGCCTCAGCTGGATTTTGATTAGTGAGCATATGATCGTTTCTTGCACTGTTGAGCCTCCCAAACACATGTATGTTTTTGCCTGCCAAAATCCAGTCCTAAACTCTTTGAAGTGAAGATGTGGTCGTCCATGCTACTGACATGTGCGTTCTTTGTTTGCAAATTGGATAGTTGCACATCTGTCTGTATCCGCCATTGATTACTGTTGTACAGCTGCACCTGTATTTGATTGTGGGAATGAAAGGGTTGGAACTGGAATTTATTTTTGGAAATGCAGTGCCAGTTTTCTGTGAGATCAGTGTGATTCTCAGTCATTCCTGCTTTGCTGTTTTTGCAGTTTGATCTGCTGGGAAGTATTCTACTCTGTAGAAATCTTAGGTCTGCAGGTATTGAGAGTAAAATGTAACTATATTGTTAGCATTTTAATAAAAGGTTTCTTGGCTGCATGAGAGAATTGAGTCCATGGGGAAGATATATAAATCTAGTCATCCTTGAAAAAGACCATTAGTCATTCTGGCTTAAGCAGTGTTTAAGGGAGCAGGAACTTCATGCACAAGCCCCTTTAGATGGCTATGATGATTTCTCAGAATTATAATTCCAGCAGGAATGCCAAGCATAAGCATAGAATAATGCCTTTTGCAAGCCACAAATGTTGGTGCTAACAGAGAACTGTGTCCAAAATAGTAGTGATTTACATAAGTATTGCAGAGCAGAAATATCCAGTACTTTGATGCCACTTTATATATATACTTCACTGAGATGAGGGAAATGCTAAAACATATCCCAGTAATTACTTATGCGTGTGGTTATGTTCTGAAAGACTGGAAATATTGCAGTCAAGATCAGGGCTCCATGTCCCTTTTATGGGAGAGAAATTGGTGCCTGCTTGAAGGATTGTTTCAGTCAAATATATTGGTTGGAGAAATACAAACAAAGCTGTCCAAACATGCCTCAGAATTGAAGAGGGTTTTCTGCCTTGCCCTGACTCTGTCAAACCCTCACCATTGTGACCAGCTCAGACATAGGCTGATTTTTGGTTTTGTTTTTTGGTGGTTGGGAAATCCATCCACTTGTAATTCTCTATGCACAATTTCCAGAAAACCCACTTAAAGAAATATGTTAGCATCCAGGACATCCCTGATGGAAAGAAAGTCAGTTTTAGGTGTGGACTTTTCAGTGGGAGCAGCAGGACTCCTTTCTTCACAGACCTTTCCTCTTGCACTGTGGGTTGCAGTCCTGCCCCATGTGCCAGGAGCAGCGGTTGGAATGCAGCCTTTGGCTTCAGTGTGAGTGGAGAAAGGCCTGTGATGATTTAAAAAATGGGCAGGTTGGAAGGGAGCAATCAACTAATAAAAGTTCATAACCATGCAATTATGGCACAGTGACTCTGCAAGCTGAAATTCATTGGCCATTTAAGCCTCTCCAAGTCACATACCAGCCTCTGAGAATTTCTGCATTTATTTTTAATTTATTTCAGTCGTACCAAAGGTTCAGCTTTTGGCATGTCCAACTATACAGAGTAAAACTTCAAAGAGCACACAGCCAGACACTTCACTGATTTGCCCAAGATTTCGTCTATATGTGTTCGTGTATATGTGTACAGATACACTCCTAGCCTGTAGGACATGCATTTTAACTTTCTGAATTCATTCATTTGAAAAATAGTGGGTTTGCATGTAAGAATCTGTAACGTAACTCTCATGAGGAAAAGAAATGCACAGTCGTGAACATAATAGCCACAAACTGATCTCACCACCCCAGCGAATTCTGGACACTCTCAAGGACTGAAAATAATATATAAAGAATTATTATTTTGAGGAAAGGCAGAAGTAGCATCCCCAGTCCTGCCATAGCCTCACATTAACTTTGTAAAATGAATTTGAAAATCAGATCTTATGGTTAGTAATAGAAAGGAATTTAGGAATGGAGAGAAAAAGAATAAGAGCAGGAAAAGTAATCATTCATTATGATTTCTTTACCTTTCAGTCTTGTATGAGAGGCTTCAAAATGCTGCACTGCACGCTGCATTTTTAAAAACTTTCTCAAACTGTACAGAGATCTTTAATTATCTTTCAGGCACACGGAAGACATTGAGATCGTTACATGACAGTTTGTTTTAAAACCAGAAAGTGAAACAGAAAAGGTCTTCAGAGTACCTTATTGACCTTTGTTTGGGATAATAATATTTTTTGTCTGTTTTTAGTGTTGCTTATCCTTTGCAACATCCTGCCCTGTGTCTGAGCAGTAGCAGGAGAATCAAAGGAAGCAGCTAATAGGTGCTGGCTTACGCAGCTTCATCTGGGCCCCATGCTGTTCAAACTGTGCCTGACTGATGGAATACCAGCAAGTGTGGGAGTACCTGTCATTCAGCTTTACTGTTACATTCACATTTGTAGAAAGAGAATAGAAAGGCTGAAACATTTCTGTCATGTTGTTGATGTTCAGTACCAAAACACAGCACAGGCACAACAAAACCATACTGGTAATGAATAATGCCTACTGTACAACACAAGGAAATTGTGTTTATTTTATAGGCCTTAAAGTTATTCTGTCTACTTGGTATGAGACACCCCCAATTCTCAGTAATTTCTTTTTATTGTCATTTGTGCTGACTCTCAAGTTCTGGCTTTGGTACTAAAGCAAGCAGGCAGCATTCTTTCACTCGGGCCTTTGGGATATGTACTGTGGAAAACAGTTCTTCTGATACAGAAGGTAATGAAAAATCTTCCAACATTGAAACAAAAATGTGTTACTAGAACCAATGACAGCTTGTCAGAGTGAAAAGCAGGGTAACTTTCAGAGATGTGAAAGAGCAAACACCATGTGAATTGAAATATGTATGACTTGACTTGGTGCTGGAAATACACCTGGTGACTTGTTTTTTTGTTTTGCTGCTTTGTTCTCCATTGTAAAGCTGAGTCTGGATGGCCATAGGGATTTTGTAAGAAATTTAGGCAAATGCGTGTATTGACTGAAAGATGACCATAGGTTAGATTCTGTCACAAAGCCCTTTCCCAAAGCCAGAATTCTGACTCTGGAGAACAGTTTGAAATTTCGGTAGATCAGGATGGAATCCATCAACTCTGAATCTTCAGCAGAAAAATATCTGATAATTACAGTTTTTAGGCTGGGAAAAGGCAGCTTTTAAGCCACCATTTTTTAATGTGTAGCCTTGAAGCTTACAGTGCAAGAATCTGTCTTTGTCATGTGATCTAACTGGCTTTGAGCAAGGCATGAAGCTCTCAAGCCTTTCCAAGCCTCTTTCCAAAAGTCGTAATCACAAGAGGAAAACGTAAATTCTCATCAGGTATTGTCTCAAACATCTCAGTTGCCCTCTGGCAGTTTTTTTGGTATGAAAACTTTTACATGCGGTCACTGTGGGAATAAGTATTAACTCTTACAATTTGTCAGCCTGCGCTCAGTACCTTGCAAGCTTGGTGCAGTCACAGGAAAGGAAGATGTTCCCAGGTATGCTTTCAAAACCATGATGGGTCATGAGCTCTTCTCCCACCCTTGCTCTGTTTGTCTCCAGGAGAGCTCATAAGGGCCCCCAAAGCCAGATCCCTGTTTATTCTTCATGAGCAATATACTGTCAGTGCCTGATGTCCTTCTTGTCTGGCTGGTCTGGCATCTTTCACCCCTTCTTCCAATGCAAGTTTGTACATGCTTGAGGAGAGAGAGAGACTGAGACTGTTGCCAGGAATAGCAGACTGCACTAACATGTTCATTAGCTGCTAAGTTTTGTAAGATTGTGCTATGATTTCATATGTTAAACAGGAAACTTTAAGATGGTCAGGTAGCTTAATGATTATTTTGGAAATATATGTGTAAACAGAACAATGAACTTCATTGTAAGTATCAAACAGTTTCAGCTGTTATACAGTCTGTCAGGCTTTCAGGGGTGCTTTTCCAGCAATAATAACATTAAACACAAGTCTATGGGTGGGGCAGATTCTTTCTTTCTCTGAAACTTCTTGTCAGTCTTCTGATTTGCTCTGATCATTCTCTTGCAGAACAGGGTAAAAAACAACAGATATGGGTGCATTTATTGTCTCTTATCACATAGTCCAGAACAAACATGGATGTGAAAGCCTTGCCATCTTACACCTTCCTCTGTCTAGAGCCCTTTGGTTGATGATGGGTCTGATTCTACCTTTGCTTTCAATTTTCTGTTGAGAGGAGCCATCCCCATGCTGAACCCATTAAAATGGATGGAGGCTGACATTGCAGGTTTCCTAGATGCTGGTTTTGGGGAGGGTTTTTTTCCATTATCCAAGTCCTGCAGTAGTGTGTATTATCAGATCAGCACTGAAGTTCTGTAACAGGTGACCTGCTAAGCCCAAAGGCATTGTAGGAAAGCTGTCAAAATGTACAGTAAATTTGGACTCTCTACAAGCAGAATTTGAGACCTGTCATCACACTGAAACCTTTGGTTCTTTAAGTCACATTCTATAATGTACAGTTCAATGAACAACATATTAATGTTCTGTTTTCTAAATGTTGTTTTGACGTTTAAATGTTCAAAACCATCTTGAGTTAATTAAATGTAGAAGCTTCTAAGTGAATGGATTGTGCTGACAACTCATCATCTAATTACCCATAACGAGGAGTAAAACAACATTAGCTAATAGAAATAATAAATAATTGTGATAGGGAAGAATATTCAAATATGCTGTCCAGCAGCATGGCAATTTTTCTCCCAAGCAGAATTCTTACACGAAAGTGCTGAATATAGTTGTATTTAATCACACACTGTACAGGCATAGGCATTATTCACTGAATGGTTTAGGTCAATAAAAGCTGGTCTGAAAACAGAAGATACTAAATGGTGTTTTAGGCTGATGAATTCCAGAAGCTGGAGCATGCTTGTTAGAACAAAATAATAACGACAAAATAGATCAACAAGGGGTTTGAAGAGACAGAAAGATATTTTTGCATCATCTACTAATCTTGTCAACAACATTAAAAGAGGGGGAAAAAATCAAAGTAACTAAGAAATCAATTTGGTTTGTTTTTTATCAATGTTCTTTGCCTGTTGTTAGCTGGCAGATTTTAAACTTGGAGGTAGCAAGTATGGGCAAGTTCAGATTGTTCACTTACCTTCAGGACACTTAAAGAGACAATGTTTTTAGTCATTTTGCCTGAATGTTTATCACCCAGAGCCATTTTATTTACTTACGGAACTGTTAAATGAAAAACATCTGTTTCTTGATGACCTAGAAAATATTGCAGTTGAAATCTAGTTTTCTTTTTGTGTTTAAAGCTAGGAAAAACCTTGAATTTCTGTGCTTTCTTCAGATCTGTAGTTAGCCAAGTGTTTGTCTTACCTCAGTCTAATGAGGTATAGACCCTTGGCAGGAATGAGTTCCTCACCATAGGCATCACTATTTGTTGTCAGTCTTTTTATTTGCAGTATTCAATCTGTTTCTAATAAATTAATTATTTTCCATATCTTAGGTGGAACTAATCCTTCTGAGTTTATTATTACTACATATATAATTTTTATATATATGTAGTAACATATAATTTCTCCATGTGTATATTACTTAGTGTTCATTGAAATAATAAAAATCTAAACAACTAATGGGTTATCAAGCAGGCACATGGTTTTATATCTTCTTTTTAATGTGTGCTTAGTGTGCATGCATTTACCATAATTACTTACACAAAGAGAATTAGGAATATAAATACAAATGAAAAAGAGCTACTTTAGTTATGGCTAATGCCCAGTTTGGAATGCATGTAGAAAACCTGTAAGATTTGTTCAGGAAGATGTACAGACAGAAGCAGCAGCTGTGTTGGCATGAACACAAGGAAATGGGAATATAAAGGTGTGTATGAGAGGTGCATATCTAACAGGCCTCCTGAGAAATAGACACAAAGGATCCAGAGAGAAACAACTGGTGAAGAAAAAGAAGAAAGTAAATAGAAATGTAATCCTTTTTAATTTTTAAACTGATTTTAACAAGGAATCTAAATTTGTGGTCACCTTTGTTATATTTCCATAAATATTCCAGTATATTTTTTTTACAAAAAGACAGAATTATTGTCATGAAGTGTTCCAGTTGTAAGATTTGAAGACAGCCTTTCATAATTATGCTTCTATTGCCTTTACAACATCTTATTTTCCAAGATCAATTTTTACTTCAAAAAGTGATCCATAGATAATACCATGAATATTTATATTTAGAGAATGAAGCAGAAGCATTTGTAAATCCTTACCCTCTTAATTAATGCCAGTCTTCAAGCTGGTGTTTCCCAGTGATTGATAATAAAAAGGTTTCAGTGTGGCATGGTATCCTTTGCAGCATGAATCATACAAGACCATAAAATTGTTAGCTACATCATTATGGCTGAGTGTATTGTACTAAACGAGCACATACCAGAAAATCAAATGAATGTTTTATGTGTTCTCGCAGCTAGCTTCAGGTAGTGTGCAAAACGCACCTCTCTGAACATATCATATCCCTAAATGTGTTTTTTAAAGTTTGCATAATTAATTTGAGTTCACTTTTTACTGATTGAACACAATGATTTTAATTCCATATGCCTTTATTTTATGTGCTGACTGGGTGAGAACTTGATTTGGCAGACACATTAATAGAGATGTGCCTGCTTTCTTGATTTCAGTAGCATTATTTACACATATAAGGGTCTATGGGGGAGGGGGTTTATTTTGGGGTTTTTTTTATTTTTTGTTGGGGTTTGTTTGTAGCAGGGGAAGGGAGGAGCAGCTGGACCCAGAAGCCTCTGGTTGCGAAAGCTGCAGTAATATCTTACAGCACTGGTTATTTCATGGTTTCATGCTCACATATTTCTTTAGTGACTAGATCTCTTGGTCAGATGTCTTGCATGATGCTTTATTGTTTCTTCTCCCTGAATGATGAGACGCTATTGCAGCATGGGAGGTGTAGTCCAGATAGAAAATTCGATTTACAACATAAGAACATGCAGAGTACAGGTAATCCATCACATTTTCCACGAAGTGTATCAGTGCCGCAGTACCGGGGACAATCTCAGTACCTTCTGGAGCACTTTCCTTGGAGTCTGATCTTACATTTGGGACCTGTACAACACAAGCAGGAATACTCTTTCTGAGATAAATGAAAAATCAGACAACTACTGAGAATCCTTTTACCTACTATGAGTGCTGTCAGGTAAAATTAATGGTGCACACATACATTTTTGTAAATGTACTCTTACAAAGGCATAGCTTTGCTGATCTAACATGCCTCTTGCATTACGTGCCTATTTCTCCTCCTCTATGTTTTCTTCACCTCAATATTCATGTAGGATCTTTGACCCCAAGAAGCTGAGGATTGGACTCATGACCTTTTACCATAAGATGAATTTTTTTCTCTTTATGCTATAACTGATGAAGACCTTTTAATGGATTCTTCTAGTCTTTGCAGCGTCAGAGAAAGATATCTAGGTCTCTTGGCTTAGTCTTCTGTCATGTCAGTTCTGTAGAGCCAGTCCCTCAAAGCTTCCAGCCCAAGAAACTTTAAATCTTTGCAGCCTTGAGGGATTGAAGGGTCTCAAGTAACTAGACCTGAATCCTAGATATAGAATGAAATGAATCCACCTAAATAATGTTACTCACTACAAAACCAATAATCTTCCCTTGGAATTAATTTTTTGCTGTGTGTACTAAGTTCAGAATATTTTTGGTATAATACTTCAGTATCATCCTGTATCAGCTGTCAGTCCCCTTTTAATTTTGAGCCATAACACATAAAATGGACAATATTCCATTTTATCAAATTTTAAAAAATTAAAATCCTCCATCATTTCTGCATAGTTATGACGTATTTTTCAGGGGAACAAATAAAATCTGAACATATGGAAAAGGGGCAACTATGTCTAGAGTGAAATTAGAAAATCAGTTTACCTGATCTACTGCATTTGGTCCATAGTCAAAATCGCTCTGTCAAATATTGCTAAAAATAGTCTCTATGAGCATAGGGAAACAGGTGTTACAAAAATCCCTCAAATCACTCACTTGACCTGTTAATTAAGTTTTACTGTTTACCTATGGGAGATTCCGGGGTTTACTTGGTACTGTGAGTACCCAAGGGTTTGGATTCCTCCCCTTCTGAATTATCATGACTTAAACCCTCCTTAATCTTGAAAGGACTGATGAAGAACGAATTGGAGAATTATATTGGAGATTTTATTTTTTGCAGTGTAATCCCATCTGCTATAGCAGAATCCTCTGGATAGAAATTGTTAACTTTCTGTTACTGTAAATGGTTTTTAATATCATCTTATGTATCATTGTTCCTACTTTTCATTTGGTAGCCAGCAATTTATAATTAGTACATTAGCAAGAACTGTACAATATTAATTCCCTTGTATTTGTCTTGAATTTGCAAGGAGCAGATTAGTGTGGAAAGACTGCTTGTCCCTTTAAAACAGAGAGAGAATTTAATTACCATATCATTTTCTTTCTTCCCTGAGTTTTGTTTTGTCAAACAGAGAAGCAGAGGAGACAGTGAGCTGTTGGGGTTTTGTGAGGGAAGGCAATCTGCAGATTAATACAGGTTTTATGAATTGCAGCAGAAATAGAGGTGCAGCTAGGCTGATACAGGCCTGCTGTAAACAGAGGTAGGAGATTGTGGGGTTTTTTTTTGCCTGAGCCACCTAATTAATTCTTGACAAGCTTGCTGAATTGTTTGTTGAATTAAAACAAAGAAACTCCCAAAGGAGAATCCTACTAGAAAAACAGTCAGGAAGAAGCACAAACTTTGGATGCAGAAGGTCGCCTAAAGAGAGATTTATATACTGAAGAGCTCATCTATTTTTCCAACTATATTAGTCCAATATAATATTTCACATATGTCCTTATGCTTTGCTTTGTTTGGCCTTGAACCACTGCAGATGAGGTAGCAGTAGTGATGAAAAACTCCAAGTATTCATTATTCATAATTTCAGGAAAGCATTTCAGAGTGGAGGAATTCCCCCTGCAGGATCCTGGGGAGAGTGGAGTGCCACAGCTATTGTGAGTGCTGTGGTAGCAGGGTGGGAATCTCAACAGGTTAGGGAGAAACTGCTGGGTATTGGAACACTTTCTGGTTGTGCCTGGCAGCAAAAAGGAAATCTTTTTTATAGTGGGGAGAGGGAGGCATAAAAAAAGAGGGGATATTAAACTAGGCTGTGGGGGGGGGGGGGGGAAGAAAAGAAAAATCATAAATCTTTTCACCAGAAGCACTATAAAGAATTGCCAGCAAGGTTTTGGGAGCACTGTGTAGGCAGCCATGATATTAGTTGATTTTGCTTCTGGGCTGGAGGGGAGGAAAATGAGAAGATTTTCCCAGGGCAGCTGACAGGGAGATGCTGAGCTGATTCCTCTGCAGAGCTGTTCAGCCTTTCTCAGTTTTACACCTGAAATGGACAGTGAATTTTCATCTTCACCAGGCTGAAAATGAGAATGGAGGAAATGGATGAAGTTAGTGTCAGCCCCTTGTGTGTCTAACATCCAAGCAAAGCAATCAGGTCGCTCAGCCCTGTGTAAGAATTGCCATACCTGGTCAGACAGGAGATTTGTCTCCCCAGTATCTGTCTCTAAGAGTGCTCTGTCATGAATATCATGGGGGCAGGATAAGAACAGAGCAATCCTACAGCAATGACTCCTTGGGATGCTCACTCTCATAGATGAATTTGTTTCATGAGTTTAAGTAATTCTCAATTGAATAACCCTAGATACACTTTTTTTTTTTTTCCCTAAGCATTCATCTTTTTACAGTTTGTAGCAGTGGGTACCATTAGCATCCATACCACTCCATTCTGTCACAGGCAGGTGTGACTTCCGCAGGCTTTGTGTGAAGGCTGTTTCCACCTCTCACCTGGATTGGGCTGCCTACCTGCAAATTTTGTACCACAGATGCTCAGAAATAAGTAAAAATAGAAATAAATTAAAACCTCGCTGGGGAGAAAGTAGATGGTTTACTGTAGAAAATGTAAAGGCCTAAGAAAGGGGTGATTTTCCTTGTAAAAGATGCTCCTGTTTCAGACTGATGCTTCTCCTGCTACCTATAAGCTGAGTTGTCATAAGGCCTTTGGAAATCAGAGGGGAAAAATGCAGGTCCCTCAAAAGGACTGTGTAGGCTCTTCTCAAGACAGTGTAAATTTCAGCATAGTACCCACTGCAACTGTTTATTGTTATAATACTTCATGATACAGGAATTCAGTGGACCTGTGAACAATTTCTAATGTTTTGTTTTGCAGTGAAATATGACAGTCTTGGCCTGTGGATAATAACATCCAAATTAAACTAACTTAGAATTTGGCAAAATTACAGGCAGTTCCTTTTTCCTGACTATGTTTCTCGCATGTATTTTCTTTTACCTCGCACTGGTTTAATGCTTAAAGAGTAGGGAGACTTTCTTCTGGCAGTCATGCAGAGATGCCTTTCATGAAGTAATTGATTCACCTTCTATTGGGGACAGTCTCAGAGAGGCAAATTGAATTAGGAAGAGGGGAGATTCCAGTTTACAGAAGATAGGAGTGAGGTTTGAAAATTGAGAAGTTTATTCCCTTGCTAATACATGTACAGAATTCTCATCAACAGCACTGGAAAGTGTGCGCATAAAGAACAAAAATTTGAGGGGTGAACCAGGATATAGCAATATTGTTTTCAATGTATTTGCATAGGATTCAGAGTATTCCACAGGCAGCTGTTCAAACCTCTGAGCATGTTTAGTAGGGTGCTTTTTTATGCATATGAAATTACAGCAATTTACTCCTTTGTGTTTCTTTCTTTCTTTTTTTATTTTAAAGAAGATGTGCCACACTACTATCAATCTTGCAATCCACAGCAATAGATACTGTTCAGCCTCACTGTGCAGAGGTGTTAATCTTGCAGGGAGCCCCAAGGCTGGTGCCCTGGTATCAGCTGGTCACCCTCATGGATCTGTGGCCAAGCAGATCTCTCCCCTCTGCTGTAGGTAGGGGACCAAAAGCTGCCTGTTTGAAATGCACTCCTAGCACCAAGTAACACCAAGTCTCATTATATTTGGCGATGTTCCTTGAGACTGAATCTTGGAGTGAAGTGAATGTGACAATTGCCATTTATTTTTCTCTTTTTAAAAGAAAGGCAGGAGGAGAGGAGTGAAATTAAATGGCAGTTTCTAACTATCCTGACTGCAGTGAAGACTCAGCATAGGAGGGTAAAAAGATATTCCCCTTAAGATAACTCCTCTAATTTAAGCCTTCAGATTTTTTCTCAGTAGTAATATAAAAGCAGAGAGAAAGTTTCCTACTTTTTTTCTTCCCTCTGGGCAATGAGGGGTTCTAATTACACTAAAACCCCGTAGTATCGACTTTATAACAGCTTCTCCCTGCCGACATGGCTGCTGTATATAGAAGGCTGAAACATCTCAAATCATTACAATGGGAATAAGCTGTTCTTTGAAGGAACATCGAAGATTTTCCAACTTTGACCAGTATGGAAGTTTTTTGAGAATGACTGTATTTTGTTCAATTTCTGCTGCTCTTTTCTGCGTTGCCAGCAGAGTGAATACTATTACAGTACTTTCTTAACAGAAACACTCTGTGCCAAAGGTTTTAAAGTGTTTTATTTTAATGTCACAGATGATTAAATGCTTTAGTGTGACTGACAAGCTTTAGTAAATTCGTACAAATTAGATATACTGGCTCTTAGTAAAATAGATTTTCTAAACCTGTTTTGTGTGAGAGGAGAAGTAGCAGCTAATGATAGTAAAATACATTAAGATGCTGGCAAATTAAAAAAAGCCACTTGCAGCTTAGTGGTAGTGATATGACAGCTCCCTGTAAGGGTGAGGTTAGAGACAACCAATACAACAGAAACACCCACAGGGATTGCTGTAATATCATTTTTATTGTTGAGCAAGCTGAGCTGATATTTCCTCAGGATTACAGTAACCTCCAACTTCCCAGCAGGAGTAAGGCCACTGCTCTACTCTCCTCTTGTCACTTTTGAGGTTTCTGGTGCCACTAAAGACACCAGCTGTCAGCAAACTTGGTGTGCAGGCTGGTGTAAAAACTGTAAGTGGGCCATGGTAAAACATCTCTTTATGCTTTTAGCTGTACTGACTCAGGTGAGCATTTAAGTACCCACTGAAAATCCAAGAACGAAAGGTCTGTTAGAGATCCAAATGAAGCTTTTCTGGTATGATTCTTTGGGAGAGGGGAGAATGGAGAAAAAACCCCAAAAAATCCCTGCACTACTGACAGAAACAGTGCACATGCTTAAGGTGCTGTGGTAGTAGGTGTTATACAGTCAACAGAGCTGCATTCTTGTGTTCTGTGGAAACACAGGAAATCAGGTTGGCTTCAGGTCTTCAGAGCTCCTGCATGAGGTTTTTCAGAAAGAATTTCAGAAATTCACCAACGTTCAAGGAAAGCCAACTTCTGGCCTATACATAAAACTGTGTGATTTGCTACAGGAAAAGAGATGGGACAGGGGACCTGCTGCTGTGATCCCGAGTTTGTTCCATGTGGTTGTAGTTGAACATACGTGTTTAGAAAGCTCTTGATGCTAAGGAACACAGAGCCATGGCCTGAATCCTTCTGGGCTGCAAAGGCAGCCATGCCTGGTGTCTGATTCTGGTGCTGGGTCATGCTGTTTGAAAGGAGGAAAGGGGATGTGTATCTCAACAGCCTCTGTGTTTTTAACAAAATGCTCTGGCTGCTGTATTTGGCAAGGATTTGGCAATCTCGCTGTTGGGTACCACCTAACCTGGTGGAGGGTTAGGGGAGACAGACCTTGGAGATACCTGAGTTTCACAGAATTTTTTTTTTCTTCCAAAGAAGGTGTTAATCGTGGCTGTTTTGTACCTCTCTTTCCCATCCTTTTTGTGTGAAAGGTGAAATGGAAGGCTCCTCACAGAGGAAATTATTTTATTAAGTGTTTGTGCTGCGTCCAGTCAGAACAGCATTGTCACCTGTAGCCACGATTGCTATGCCAATAACAACATATGGGTAATACCTTTCCAGCTTGAGCATTAATGATAATGATATAATTTTGGGATTTTACATCATTATTTTGGCAGTCACTTATTTTTGCTTTTAAAGATAAGCATTTTTCTTAAAAAGACATGTTTTAAAGAGGCTTTGTAAAGTTAACAGTCTCTGAATGTTCCTTCAGTATGAAAGGTAACAGTGCATTTTGTTATTAAATTATAATCCAATAAGAACGAAAGATTTATTAAGAAAAGAAGTGTTATTAACAGCATTACCTTTTTGATCTATGGAAAGATAAGTGTCCTCTAGAGGAGGTAGTCCCCTCCTCTTCTTGTCTTATAAACCTTTGTTCTCTTCTGATGCATATTAAGCACCAGATGAAAAATTCTGTTTGTCTGTGGTCTAACAATGAAATACCTTGTAGGAAACGAAAAGGTCAAGCTTTCCCTGTCAGTGATTTATTATAAACAGTGCCGCCTCCTTTTATTTCCTGATACTTTGCATTTGGATTAGTGATGATACATCACCAGCTGCTAGATAAAATATGAAGTTGGGAAACTATGGTCAAACATTTCTGCTGAGGAATGACCCTGTAATCAGCTCCCAGCACACACAGGTCTTGCTTGATTTATCAACCCAAACCTGGGATTCTAGAGAGGAATGAATTAGTTTAAAGATATCTAAGGGATAATAGCTAAAGCCAAAAGTGCTGTAGGAAAACCGTTTGTCACTGGCCTGCCCTGCCCTCCTTAATTGCAGAAAAATTGAGACTGGATACGTTAGGCACCTGATATAAATCATTGGTCAAGTAACCAGCCATGTATCAAGTGGGGGAGTTGCAGGCCTTTTTCTTTTGCTCCTTACAGGCAGGACACTTGCAATTTAGACACCAAGAGGATATTGGTTCAGTGGGGTTTCAGGCATGTCTGTCTGTGTACTAAATTTACCTTGACCTTCTATATGGCTTCATGCATATTGTTGTTCCTTCCAGTTTCCAATGTGCTATTTTTAATGTTGTGTTCTCTAGTTTTGCATTTGGGGACCATTTGTCCTAGTTTTTTTAGTTGAGGGTGTGACAAAAAGGAATGTGCAATTACCCAACATATGTTGTAAATAATCCCATATTGCAAAACATACTTGAAAGTTTAGTGCTCATGGAAGCTGTATTAAAAAATGAATTAAATATCTGTGCTCCACATTCATATTCCTCTCATTCTCCAGTTGTTGTTTAACTACATTTACCTCCCCAATATATGTATGTTTTTAACTTTACCAACTTTGCACACAGTGTAGGTAGAGCTTAATGATATTTGATTTCTAACATAATGTCAGTGGTCTAGGAAGTTGATCACATCCATGTACACAAACTCACATGGCTGTGGAAGCTTCTGCTATGAGCATCTTGCCTTGCAGTGCACATCAGGGAACAATTAGAAATTAATTCAGTTCAAGTAATCTCTTCATTTGAAACAAAACTGTGAGAGAATAATAACACATTTTTCTCTCCCTTAATATAAGTGTAGTTATGAAAATTTTCAGAGCTGTTGTTCAAAGCATGTATAATAGTATGTCCCCTATGCCAATATTTATTCTTGTTCCATGTAGCTGTGTTTGAGCATCATTTTTTTTCTATATAATGTGACTTCAGTAAAAATTTAGTTTGCTGGCCAAGTCAAAATCCAGTAGATTGCTTCTCTGTTTCTTATTTGTCACTTGGTTAACACAGTAGTGGGCATGGTGCAGAATCTATTGTAATTCTGCAAGTGAATTGATGTACTCTGAATTCCCTCAAATGAGCAGGTAGGAGAGCACACACAAGTGGAAAAGAATGTGGGATGGGATTGGACCTCTGGAAGTCACAGCCCCTTCTTCTGGACTTGGTTAACACTCAACATTTACTTTATATGCCCTTGGCTAGAAACTCTAAAAATATTAAGGGCATCAGGAGCTTAATTTCTACCCTCTTCTGAGACTTAGACACCTAACTGCTTTATATTGCTGTTGTTTTTTCTGGTTTTAAATTTCATCATTGCACTGAAAAATTGGATGTGCGTAAGGACATTGTGATTATGGATCAAAATGTCTTTAGAATTGGGCTTTAGTGAATAAAACATTAAAATATTACTTGCTCAATATAAGTCCAATTTTTCAAGGCTAAGTTATATTAACAGAATTTATTATTAAATTGTGTTGTAATTCTTTTAAGCTAATGCATGAAAATGACCTCAAAATCAGATCAAATCTAGTTAGGAAGGTGATTATCCAAGTCCCTAAATGTCTTTCATCCAGAAGCTCCAAAAGAAAGAACAAGATTTTATTCAATCTAGAGAACACAAGCATCATAATTTTAACCACAAAGAAAATCAATTTAAGGAAAAAGAGAGGAAAAACCAACAACAAACATTTGTCCATGTTGAGCGAATTTCACCCACCATTATTAGCATATGTTTTATGGTGTATTGAGCACTTACTTCCCTGCATGAAGGTGAAGCACTACTGCAAATTGCTACACCGGGAGGAGACTCTTTTAAGATTGAATCATAGGGGCAGTGTGAAATTTTTGGTTGAAAATGCCTGTCAGCATGTTGTAAGGGATAATGGAATTTGATTTAACAAAGCATATTTCATACTCAAGGTGTCCCAAACCACTCTACAGATGAATGAGTTAAATGCTGGAGAAGCAGTGACTGTGTAGGTAAATGTGGCGCCTATTATGTACTTGGCGATAGCTTACACACAGCTGTGGACAATGGAAACAGGTTTTCCCTTTTATTATTGAGGGTCATCTAGGTTAGCCCCTGTTCTTTTTGAAAAGCACTCTGGGATTTCTAATTTCCACCTGGATGATCACCAGAGACAGACAGAAAGGGCCACAGTTTAATGCTTCACCGAGAGGATGGATGAGTGATTGTTGGATGATTAATGGCTGCTCTGTGCTGAACGATGACAGCCTGTTATAATGGAGATGGCTAACGTGTAATTTTGTGCATGCTGCAGTTTCACAGCCTCAGCATTCCCACAGAGCGGGCATCGCGTGGGGAAAAGGCTCAGCAATGGTGACACAGTTCTGGGTTGGTTTGCCCCTCTCACCAGAGCAATGCACTGGGAAAGCCCCTGTTCTGCTCGTGCAGTGCTGCTGGAGAGCTGTGTCACAGCCTGCCAGGGCGGTGCCTTGAAAGTAAGCACAGCATCCATGAGAAATGTTTCAGAGGAGTCAAAGGTATCTTTATCACATATCATAATTTTTGCTCTCTGGTCATGTGATTTAGAACACGATTTATCAAAACCAGGCCTGAGGTTTGCTGATGGACTGAAGCAGTGGCTCTGCAGGCTGCGAGCTGTGGAGCTGCACAGGGAGTGCAGACACCCAGTCACCAGCCTCGGTGGGGTTGGCACTCTGTCACCCTGCTGCATCCTTGAACAGGGCCCTGAGATGTTGATCATTAGATAATTGCTATTATTACTGGTTGTTTTATTACTACAAAATTGTTATTATGAAAGAAACCAGCCCTAAATAACCACTAGACTTCACAAATTCTTTGCATGATTTGAATGGGCTCCTTTTTTTTTTTTTTTGTACTTAAAAACCTTCTTTACATTTGGTTGATCCAGAACATGCTCATAGTGAAGTTCTACTAGGCACTCATTTACAGGAAGATAATCTCAATTGTACCCAAAACTGGGGTTTTTTTAGAACCAAAGTAATATTAAATATGTGCACATTACTTCAAGAAGTGTTCTGGGGTTGAGGGCAGAAAAATAATTTCTGGTGGTTTTGTGGCTGTGCCATTTTCACAATCATTAACACCAGACCTGGGCACTGTTGCATCACCCAGCAGGTCCAATTTGCTCTGGGTTTGGCATGATCACATTTCTGGTGAATCAGTCAAAGCACATTACACAGCCTTGTCCCAGCTCTGTTTTTATGGTGACTGTGGAAGACACGCTGTACTTTGTCTGGCATAACCTCTGAGTGCTACAGACAGATGATACCTGATCCAGTATGTGCTTTGCTAGTATAAAATTATCCCATCAAAAAATTTGAATCAAATTGGAACTGGCAGAGTGAGGTTACACCAGACCGACACTTCATATCATGTGGCTGTACCAGTTTTTAGCTGGTGCTAGAAGACTTAGAGGCTGCTGTCTTGTATTGGTTAGTCATAGTTTCAGAAACCATTTCTCCATTTTGAAACATTCCAACTAGAAATTCCTTTTGGGAACCTAATATTTATTAGAGAATGTGTTGCTTTTATATGTGTTTTTTTAAATGGAAACATTGTTTTTCTTAATTTACTCTCTATTTTGGACACAATTTCAAAGCTGCTGAAAAACATAGAGAGTAGTGTTTTTCTTCATAAGATATTAAAAATAAAATAAAATAAATTTGGTCATTATTCTATGGAAAAAAATTACTTAGTTTTTCCCGTGTAATTCACTTTCTAGAGTACCTAAATTCCATAAAGCTTTAAATAGCTTTTAATACATCTCTTTAATGAAAGGAACTTGCAGCTGCTTACAGATATTCTATGAGCAAAACAAATATGCAAATCTGATAATTTTGTTATTTTTTACCCTAAGTAAAAGATTCATTGCCATTCCTACAAGTATAACATAGAGAAACCCATGGGCCAGATTATCAGGAGATGTACTGAAGACGTAAGAGTAAAACTGTGTTGCTGTATGCTGTTTACAGTTGGTTAATTATTGGAAAGTTTATGTTGAAGATAGCATCAAAAAGGTTTTATCTATACCTACATCTATTTATAATCTGCCAAGCTTAGGAAATCCATTTGTGTGTCTTATCTAAGAGCCTTTTCAGTGATAGAAGACTCATGTGGATTTTATTTGATTTTTAATTTAAAATCATGGATTGTTCAGCCATATTGATTATTGCTATTTTCAGATGTTAAAATTAGAGCACAGCAGAATTGATCCTGCAGTCTTAGTTCATTCAAAGTTTAGTGACTTTTGGGAAGTAGAAATAAAGAAGAACTTGTCTTATAAGGCTTGATCCTATTGTCACACATACATAGAGCCACAGACATTAAAATATTGAAGCAGTGTTATGAGGCAGAGAATGAACAAAATTTAAGTTGCTTCATGTGGGAGTTTTTAACTTTCTGTAAAGAAGTGAAGCTTTCGTTGTTTGTAAAAAGACTAGATCTCACTACTGATGGATTGCATGCTTTATTAGTGTGTTTTGGTATTTTGCATTGGTTTACATAATAGATAAGGACTAAAATAGGCAGGCTTCTTTTCAAATTGAGCAGAATATATTAGTGGTTTAAGAGACTTTTCTGGCTTTTTCTACTTTTGTATCTTCTAAGGATTTTTATTGACTAATAACATCAGATATATATTTTCATTTGATTAAAAGAATTGTGAAGTGCTTGATATACTTGATGTAGTTTCAAATTGCTACCCTGTAATGAAGTCTCTCAGGTTGTCTGTTGAGAAAAATGGAATTTTGGGACAAGAAACAAAGACTACCTCAGGCATTAAGACTGCAGCAATAATGTAGGTCAGTAGAATGGAAATTTGCAATCTGCCTGAAGCTCCAGGGTTAATATCCCAAATGTTCCTAGAGCACTGGAAAGCATATCAGATCTTTAACATAGCGGCATACTGCCACCTAACATCACACAAAGCATAAATTCAGTTCATCTTCACCACAGATCCAGTCAGCAATATTTTAGACTGTCCACCCAAAGTACTTATATATATTTTGTGGGGATCATTGTTCAGAGTTGCTTTTTCAAGGGTGAGAACCAAGCAAACCCTTTGGATAGATGCAATCCTTCTGGGTGGGAACAAACTCTGAAGTTGATTCAATTGTCTGAAAATGAGTCTTAGGTCATCTCACTGCAAAGACCTGCTTCCCTCCCTTGCCACAAAGACCCAAGTGCCTGGCAAGGACAGGCATTCCATCCGGGATGCAGCAGTTCCTGCCTCCCTGTTGTTACACACAGCAGACTTACTGGTGCATTAATTTCTTACAACATCTCAGTCTCGGGGTTGTTAGCTTGTTTAAGTAACTCAGAAAACAGATCTTTGGTGAGAAACCTCATCCTGATGGAAAAGTGATAGGACATGTTTATGGGAGCAGCTTACCTGGCTGAATATAGGGGAGGAGGAGAGCTGCTGTCAGAGGTACAACCTGAGGAAGGCTTAAGGGATATGACAAGGGATGAGTGGAAGAAGTCATGGGCTTTAGTCTTCCGTGACAAGAAATGTCTCTTGGGGCTCCTTGCACTGTAGCTAAGGTAAGGAGAAGACCTGGGTCCAAGTGGACACCACACAGAAAGCCCCTAAGGAGATGTGCTCAGAAAGTGAGGGCTATGTGAGTACCAAAACCTCTTCCTTCACCCATTTAGAGGTTGTTTGACAATCTCCCATCTGTGTATTGACATGTCCTGACCCTGTTTACTTGTAGGATCTGCCAGCATCACAGAACTAATATGACAGGCTGCAATACATATCAGATAGAAATAGATTCACATTTCTACTTCAGTGCTCAGGTCAATGGAGTCACTTCAGGATTACATTTATGTTGCTGAGAGAAGAATTTGACCAATCGCCGTCTCTGTCCAATGCATTAAATTAAAAAATAATTTAGCTAGGAGTTGTGAATACCCATTTTCCTGCCAATAACCTTAGAACACCTCACTGCCAGGAGATATTCCTGACCCCAGTTTGTGAGTTTCACCTTGTAGTGGAACTAGCCAGTAAGTCTTTCCAGGGCTTCACTGTTAGCTCTGGACATACCAGTTTACTGATGGCAGTTAGCCATATGCATGATGGAGAGAATCAAAATCAGCCCTCTCAGATGTGTGCTGTTTATCAAAAGCAAGCTTGAATTAATGGAAGATTCTCAAGCTCTTGGATTTTTGGTTGCTTTTTTAAAAGTAGGTTTTAAATATGGTCTTTAAACTTATAAGGAAGTTGAAGATAGCAGCTACTAAAGTTAAGAAATCAGTGTCCCATGGTTAGCAGTCAAGATCATATTAATATGAAGACATGATAATTAAAGACCGAACAAACAAGCTGGACCTAACCCCATTTTTTGTTGTTGATCATCATTTTTTCTTGAATTTAGTAACCCCAAGCAGTATCAGGTAACAAAGACACTGCCTCCTGGGTCAGCGGTACAAGTCCACACTGAAGTATGTCACAATTAGCAGAGAAGCTCTGTGGGAGCCTGATTGAAAGGCTTCGATTAGGAATAGTTTTTAAATAGAGTAAATGTCATCGTGTTTGTTTTAATGAAAAAGATTAGGAAAACAGTTTTCTTTTAAAAGTTTAACTCTCATGTTTATGGAATAGTAGGACCTTGTTTAAAAACAGGCAATATGTTTGAATTATTTATGTGTCAGCTTTCATGTTTTTTCCTGTGGGTTTATTAGCATGTCAGTTTGTGTGCTGGAAGTCAGATTCTTCTGTGTGTAGTGCAATGCTCAAATCAACACATAAGGTGCAACCCTAGATTCATAGATTCATACAATTCCTTCCTGAAAATTGACCAGGTTTATAAACTGAGTTTCCTTTTTAAGCCTGATGTATTCAGGAGAAGTAATTTCTTCTTCAGGGACCCAATCTGGTGTTCTTCAAGAGCTGAGTTCATACATCCAAAATGTCCTCTGGCATCTTCAAGCAATCTATTAGACTTCTCCATATTCTTCTGTACTTTCAGGTTTCTAATTTGGGATATGACTACTTTCACATGCAGAGCAAACTGCTTACATGTAATTTGTTCACGGCCAACTGTCTGTGACAGAATAGTGTGGCTAAACAGGAGATTATACTATCAGTCTGTATGTGTCTGAGGTTCCTTGGCTGTGCAAAATACAAGGGTCTTCCCCTTGTATTGTATGATAAAATGTGCGCTTTGCTGCAGAAAAGAAAATATACATAACATGGCGAGAGCTAAAATGGGTTTTGTTGGTATCTTTGTGGGCACTTTGACATTGGGGAACCTTTGACTGATTATGGAATTAGTCCCCAGTATGTTTGAGATGCCTTTGTTGGGTAAATTGCCATAATTTGTTTCTTCCTCTAAACCTTTCTTTGCCACTTCTTGAGTTATCTGATAGCATATAGCCTTTATCAACCTTTTTTTCCTCATGTTTCATCTCTTTAACCCTTGACAATCAGAGCTCGTATAGCACTGCTGTCCCAGAATGCTTGCTACAATTTTCTCCTTTATTAAAGCTACAAGAAACCATAATAACGTAACATTTTACCAATCAAACTTGCCACTTAATAAAAATATGGTGAAGCTGGCCTCTGTTTTTAGTCTTTGGGTTTTGGTCTGACCAGTAGATCTGGCAGCTCTGCAAATATGTAAACAGGCTGTGATCCTCAAGTAAACTCCACTCCAGTTGTTTTCACTAGGACTAGTGCAATATCTAGAGCAATGATGAAAACTGGTCCTCTTCATTGCCGCAATTTGTTCACTAAGCTGCTTAAGTGATATAAGAAAATAGTTTAATATCTCTTTGGATATTAAACTAGCTGGTAAGCCACAGAAACTGCAAGAAAGGTATCAAACTATAGAGAAAAATGGCCCTGTTAGACGTTACTGGCTTGGAAATTTGTCAGCCCATGCCAATAAGACAGATGTCTTCCTTTGTCCCTCACCAGATACAGGTACAGTGGTAGGAAATAGTCTTTGACTACCTTCTTGAACTACTTTTGACCATTCTACCTTCCTTTGCTTATTAGAGAGAATGGAATCTGTGGATTAGTTACTCTTGTTGTCCTTTCTGTGATTGACAATGTGGATAGAATAAAAATGCTGTTTAGGAAGGGAGGCAGTGTCTGTGGTACTCAAGATGTCATTTGATGAAAGAGAAATAGCAGGACTGTGGTCACCAGAAAGTCTGCCTGGGACTGGATTTCAGAGATTTGTTGGTTTGTTAACAGGATGTATCATCATTCACACTGTCAGCCTGGCTTCACCCACTCAAACCTGTTTGCAGATAAATTCTGAATACACTATTTATATCAGTAATTTTTTAAAGGGTTACATAGTTTTAATTTAAATATCCCTATGTGTCAGTACTGTATTACACTAAATACATTTTGCCATACTACTGATCTGCCCATTTGTACTTTTAATTATAAATTTTCCAGGACTACATTTTTCTGTAAACTGTTCATGCCACATTAAAATGACTGTGAATTACATACACTTCATTCTTTATAGAGAATATACTACATTCCTCTTTCACATGCAGCATGAATTCTTTTAATTTTCCATTCCCATCTGGTTCAATGGGAATTAGAACTTTGCAACCAGAATCAAATGTACTGTGTTAAATTTGGTTTCATAAATTCAGTAGCAATATTTTTATGCTTGACTAGTAACCAGTTCTTGCTACCTCAGGTGCTAATGTATTTTAAATTTTGTTATAACTATAAATATTTCATACAAATGTTTTAAATGTCTTCATCTTATTATTAATGATTTACAAGCTCATTATTTAAAAGAAAATGCAAAAGAAAGAGGCATTATAAATTGACTTAGGATTATCGTGGCTTTTATGTTTAATGGTGAGATTCTGTATGTTACAAAATTTCAGTCACTTGTCTAAGGAAACTCTGTTCCTTTGAAGTCTGCTTTCCTGAAGTCAAAGATTATATATTGCTTGTTGATTGAGAATTTAAAACCTAAGCATTGAGTGATCCAACTGTTGTAAAGATTAGATAAAGAACTGACCATCACCCACATTGCTTCTGACACTAGTTTTACTTCCCACAGGGCATCTTACTAGGTGTTAGGCAGACTGGTTTCTTTCCTCCCTAAAGTAACTGAAGATTGGAACTCTCCTTTGATGAGCACAGGCAGATTATGTATTATACATTCAAGCTCATGGTTGACCTTTGGAGATGCATAAATGAAAAAAGCAGCTGTTTGAATTGCACTTTCCAGCCCCTTGTGATTCGAAATTGAGATGCCATTTAATACATGCTTATTTAGTGGCAGTGATTTGTTTAGGCCCTTTCTAAACATTGAAGAAGAGAGAATCCCACCTAGAGGATCTTACAATCTGTGAGAAGAAAAAGAAGGGGAGCAGAGGTTAAGGTCCAGGGAAAAACAATGGAGGCAGTCATGCATGATTTTCTTTCCCTCTTCAAAACAGCAGCGGGCAGGTGAACAAATTACTGAATGTGTACACATCAGTGTGTGCATGTGATAACTTCAAATGCTTCCTGCCATGTCTTATTCTAGTTCTGAAAGATTCTGATCTTAGCAAAGTTTTGCAGGGCTTTTCTCTCTATGTATACATGTAACCATTTTGTAAATATTGTGATAGGAAATGTCAGTAGTGTCCTACATGCCCTCCTTGTTAAATCATGAAGATGCTTGTGAGAACTAACATGGTGGGCACTGTGTGGCTGAGGATACCTGTGCCATATGGCAGCTCTGCATTGATGTTGTCCTTGTGTTCCTAGGGCTGCAGGACAGCCAGGCCTTCCTGGCACGAGGAGAGCTGCTAGGGTCTGGTACTTCGATAAGAATAAATACTGTGGGTAGAATTTAGGTCTATCATCAGAGAGGCTCAGAACAGCACAGGCTAAAGTGGTTAGAAAAGGGTACCTAAAAAAAAAATCGAGTGAAGAAAATACTACTGAATTTGTTCCCATGCATAAAGCACCCTTTTAGCCTGCTGTGTTATGTAACATGGTTAAATAATCCTTCTTGCTGCCTCAAGCAAGTGTTCATTGGGACTTGTGGTCTAATCACTGGATTTGCTCATCCTGGAAACAGTGGGATGCTGTCAGACCTTTATTTCCCAATGACATAGCACAAATATTTATTTAAATGCCACTTTTAGGCTGAAAATAGGGTATCTTGTTATGGTGGAACATGCAAAGTTAGTATTGCTCACAGGTTGCCTTTGTAATGTGGATACATTGAGCAAACAGGGTTGGAGACATTGGTGGTGATGAACAGTCACACAAGTGTCTGTTGCATCTCTGTGTGTCAAGTGGGCTCTAATATTTTTTTTAGTCTCATACAGTAACATTCTCAGTGGATCATCTTACTGAAGTGCAAATGTTGGAAACCCAGTGAAATTGTTAGACTTTTTCCAGAGGTACATTACAGAGCCTCCTAAGCTATAATAATAGGAATCCGAAAACATGGGAGGGTGACCAATTATACTTAAATCTGGTCAGTGTTTTATTTTATGTGGTTGTACTCTGGCTATTTTTTGACTTGTTTGGATCATACTGGTTAAGTGTTCCTGTCCAGTAATACTCATTTTACCCCAACCAGCCATTTAAACCAAGTATATGCTGGTTTTGCTATTGAATAGGAGGACAAGCACTTCCATTATGGTTAGTTGTTTTGTGGCTTTTGGTACCCGCCCATTTATTTTGGTTTGTCCTAATCTATATTTATCTATGGATGACAAGATGAACTTGAAAAAAGAACAAGTTTAAAGTTGCATACCAACTCCCAGGATGTAAATCATATTGGGCTTTCAGCTCTTTCAAGCTTTCATAAACAGTGCTTGCTGAAAGACTGAATCATATTTTTCTGTGACTTTAGTTCATGTCAAGCATTTAATTTTTAACAACAGTGGTCAGTTTCCTGATGTGAACACATGACACTGGCCCTAGAGACTCCAGCTTTCTTTAGCTGTCATCGTAACAATTTTTCTTTTTAAAGATATGCTCAAAGCAAAATTAGAACTGGGCTACAGGCTTTGAAAGTAGTTCAGACCACAGTGGTCCTAAAGCAACGGTCTGCTAGCAATGAGAGTGGAAACTGTGGGCTGAGCCCTGCTCAGCTTGTTTAAAAAAAATAAACTAACATATTAGAGTTAGTTAATGGCATACCACTCTGGGTAGTGGTAAAGGCAAAGGCTGACCCCTCTTACACTGTTTAAAGGACTAGATTGTCACCTGTTTATATTAAAACTTACTGGAAAGACATAACAAGAGCTGGTGAAGAGCATGCTGTGGGATCCAGTGCCTCACAGGGGAGCTGAAGTTGTGCAAGGATTTATTGTGGAATCCTCCTCCTGCTTCTCCCCTTAGGGAAGAAAAGCTCTAGCTCAAACAGAAATTATTTCAGGCAGGACTTGTGGTTTCTGTTGCACAGGGAGGTCAGGCTAGTTTATTACAGTGGCTCCTTCTAGCCCTGTATTTAAATATACAAAAGGGAACACAGGAATACATTAAGCATGTTTGATTTTCAGATCTCTCCATTACCTCTAGGGGCCCCTTGCAAATTCTCATCTGCTCTTTGGTTTTATTATTTTCTGAGAGTCTCCTTTAAAACTCTCTCCATATTTTTCAATTATTTTATACAGAGTTAGAGGGAAATGTTGTTTTCCCCCTTCACCTGTCAAAGGTCTATTTGCAAATTGCCTCCCCTCCAGGAAGAAGGGGATGTTGCCATAGTGGTAAGGCACCTTTTTTCTTCCCCAGCTCTTCTTTCTTCAATGCATCTCCAAAAATGAAAACAAAATGGAAATGGGTGGTAGACATTGATTTTGGGGTATTTAGTAATTAAGCTCATTGCTTTTTTTTTTCTGAGACACAAAGATGTCCAGTTATGGACTTTATTGAGAACTTAATACCAAATCTGTTGAAACTGATCAAAAGATGCCCAATGGCTCCAATCTGTGTGACAAATGAGTGCAGAATAGGAATAACTCACCTTCCAAAAAAAACCCACCTGAAATAAAAAAAACATCCAAGCACACTAGCTGAATATCAATACAAGTATCTTAATTTTTTGTACTTCCAATAT
The DNA here is from genome assembly GCA_024500445.1 of Entomyzon cyanotis. NCBI lineage: Eukaryota > Metazoa > Chordata > Aves > Passeriformes > Meliphagidae > Entomyzon > Entomyzon cyanotis. The sequence goes on from JAKEPQ010000743.1 coordinate 9,796,723, forward strand.
GATTTGATTCGGTGGAATTGTTTAGGCTTTGGGTTTTTTCAAGAAAGAATCTTTTAAATGGATATAAGCAGCAGTAATTTTTGTACTGTGACTGAGTTGAGACTTTAGAAAATGTCATTGTGAAGAAACTTGAGCAAAATACTGCATTGCTATATTTTCATGATTATTTCCTTTGCAAGCTGGAAAAATGAAGTCCTAGATCATATGTGCTAATGAGAAATCTAATGCAGATTTCTCTACTCTCACTCTTCTTACTTATAATTCTGATTTCTCAGTCTGATTTCATGCCAATTTAGACTTCCAACTTACTTTATTTTGTCCACATTGAGAACATTACGCTAAGTGACCTGGAGCCAGATTTACTCTCTTTCAATTCCAAAGTGACTTCAGTAAATCACTGGATTTGTTTTGGTGTCTGTGCAGGAACAGAGTTTAGCTCATAATATCCAGTTTTCAGTTTTAGAGCTATCATAATAGTAACTAATCTACCTCGTCATGAGGAGGTCGATTTATTTTGGGCGGGTGAAAGGACACCAGTACAGAGAAGAGCTTTTGCCCAATATATAAATAGATCTAGCTTGACAGGGTAACAATAGTTCTGACTTTGCTTTGCAAAGGAAAACCAATAAGGGAGGGATAAGACTGGGTTTCTCCAACACATTCATTTAGCAATCAAACATTTATATAAAGACATCTCACTTTATTTTAAGTCATGCATTTTTTTGTCTCTTTAGAATATTTTATTCTACAATTTTGTGCTTGCTGCTTTTTCTTTTCATCTAAGGGTTCCTCCAATGCTGTGAGGTACAGTAAAGAGTTCAGCAGTTCCTTTCACCATCATTGCATTAGCAAATTTCATTCGCAGAACAATTACTTGGCAGCATGTGGCAAAAAGTCATATCTGAAACCTTTTGTCTCTGAGTGGGCTTGTCAGAGACAGGCACTTCTGATCTTGACTTCTCCACTGTATTTGGCATTTGAAAGAGTTAGTGTTGGATTTGGTTTGGTCTCTTTTTCTTTTCTATTAGTGCTGCAAAGTATTTGGTTATGGTATTGGGCAATGTTTTGAAGTGTTATTTCTCAGTATGCTAAAATTTGCCAAAAAGTTTCCTCACCCAGACATTTGAACTGTTAGCCTATTATTTCTAATTTTTATTACTATTTGAGTGAGTGTGAGTGCCTGTGAGGCCTTAGTGAGACTCTGTGAGCTGTACAGGACCCTGCCAGTGCAGCTCAGGAGGAACATCTGATGGGTGCTGGCAGTCCTTAAGTCCAAACCTTGATGGCTTGGGAGCAAGACTTCCATGGATCAAACAATCACATGTAAATGTGGGCTGCAAGCATGCGAGCAAGATTTCCATTGGAAATCTGTTGGTCATGTGAGGATCCTTCTCCATTTTTTTTCAAAATGAATGTACCTCCCCTTAGAATGTTTTAGTAGTGATAAATTGACATTTTCTTCCAGAAACACGTTTCACAGGGAAATTTCTGAGCAACCATCATTATGATTTATAAAGCCTTCAGACCAGGCTACTCAGGAGACTACCTGTGAGTTTATGCCACAACAGAAACGAATGGGGACACCTGACCTGCTCAGCCCTGGTTACTCCATCTCTCCCCCGTAACGCCGTTCCTGAGTCCCAGACTGCTGACATCCATCAGCCTCTGGGCATGCTGTGCATTTGAATGAACAATGGTAGAAGCTAGCATGGTCTGAGAGTGTGGGACTGGAACCATAGTGGTTTTCTATGTTGAGAGTAAGGAAAATGTGGGAGAACAGGCCAAGCAATTGTAGTTTCAAACTACTACTCTGCAAGTCAGGGGGCTTACATTTTTTTAGTGTGAATCAAAGCAGCTTTTTGATGAGAACGGTTTGTGTGTACATAGACATAGAATTCACAAAGGCACTTAGAATCCTTTTAGTATGGTATAGTACCTTATAGGGAAAAATATTTTTCTTTATCAAAAATTATTGAATGCAACCCCTGAATAAAATTGCTAAGAACTTCCTTCAGTTTCAGTAGGGAGTGGACATGAAGGATCAGCCCTAGCAAGCAGATCTGATGAGTAAGAGTGCATCCCTTTTGCACAGTCTGCTTTCATGTCTCAAGACAAAATAAACAGAGATACCACAAATTGCTCAGTCTGTCTCTCTGTTTAGTTTTGTTGAGGTAATGCTTGTACCAGCCTTCCTAGCCAACTAATTTCCTATTGTTTTTTTTTCTTGCACTTCCTTCTGCTTTTGATCTTCTTCCAGTTAACATCCAGTTCTGATATGGAAAAACGATCCCTCTCTATACGTGGCCACCCACAACTTGCCATAGATATATCAGCAGAGCTGGTCGCCCATCCCTGGTACAGCCTTCTCTGGGGAGCAACTGTGCAGAAGGATTTGAACCCAGCCCACGAGCAGCCACTGAAAATTACGGCTGTGATGCTGCACGTGTGTACAGTGCTGAGACAAGTATTTTTCTTAGTGGGTGAAGATCACAGAGCAGTTTCTGGCCGTGCCTGGCTGGCCGGGGGGCTGAGCTTGCCCAGAGGCTCGATGTCTGGCGGTGCCCCCCGCGGGGAGCCCGCTCGGCGCCAAGGCACAGCGGACAGTGCCATCTGCTGCTCCGCGCCTGGAAAACAAACCGGCCTCCATTGTGGTGGGAACGCTTCAGTGTCGCTCTCGCCAGGGCCGGGGGCACGGGTGGGACCGTGTGTTTGCCTCTCTGTGCTGCCTGGGAAGGTTTTGCATCACCACGGAGGGTGTCACACCACCGCGTGTGCCGTGGCGGGGAAGGCTTCAACAAAGAGCTCCTCAGCAGCTCTGAAGGCATGGGACAGCTGATGCCCTGCACTGACATCCATTAGAATATAATACAGGCAGCTGTCAGTGATATCGGTGGTAGCTCTTCAACCTGTTTTCCTGTAGAAGTTGACTTTCTGGGGGTATTCAGAGAGGCTGGGTAACTTGTGAGTGTGTGTGTTGGAGCTAAATGCTGGTGGAACGACCAGGAGAAGTTGGGAGGAAGATTTTTGTAAATTCAGAGTTGAACAGAAAAGAAAATATGATTTACCATTGCTGATCCCAGAGGTTAAAGCCTCAAAAATTACTTTAGTAGCTGCTATTCATGTATCTGCAATGCAGAACAAGCTGCTCTGGTATAAGTTGTACATCCCAGGCTGCATATTTCTCAGCTGTAAAGAGATTCCTGAATTTTTTTATCACACAGGAAAGTTTGATTCTTTTCTAATCCTTTCTTCATAGTTGTATAGCCCACCTTTTGCAATCTCATTCTTAGTTCCTCTAGAATGGAACTGCAATGCCAGCAGTTCGCAGCACCTTGTAAAATCTTTCTCAGCTTTTCCAAACAGGGGGCTTTTATCTACTTGCCTGCCACTTGAGCAATGACTTTAACTGCTTAAACTGGCTGCTTGTCAAATGCAGCTTAAAAGAGAAAAAAAAAAAAAGAAAAAAAAAGGGAGTGGGGGATGTTCAGCTTGTGTGAGAGGTTTCATTGGTTCTTTCACTGAAAGGAAAAAGAGTATTTCATACAGAAGTGATGTGGAAGTACTGCTATGGGTGGGTTCACACTGGACATCACATTAAATACTTGTTTGCCTATGTATGGAATTTCAACATGTTAGAGAGAAGGCGCTTTGTCTCAGTTTGTGTAAGCCTAGAAATGAAATGTAGAAAAACTTTGGTTGGACACTCAGTGTCCAAGTATTAGGGAATTTTTCCTTGATATACATTTTTTTAATTCTTTGTCTTATCCTTTTGCTCATCTTCATAGCCTTAGTCTTCTCTTTTAAATGGGGAACAGCAATATCCTAATTTCCATGAAAAAACCCATTGTTACCCTTACTTAAACAATGATTTTTCTAGATCAAGAAAGAGTGAGAACTGTGCCTGTGTAAATTGCAATAAGTGGTTTTGCACTATAAATCAAGCAATCAGTGAAATTGAGTTCTTGGCTTGAAGAGCCAAAAGGTGGGCTCGTTTTCCTGAAAAGCATCACTACAGTCTCCAGAGGTGTAAATCTTCCTCATATTAAATTGCAGTGGAGCCAGTGGGGCATGGGATAATAGAAGAGAGACACCTATCACCAAAAAGGGAGTTCTACCTTTCTTGCCTTCTGTGGCCTAGTAGGAGAATATTTTCCTTGCTGAATACAAGAGACTTGCTTATACTTGCAGCCAGATCTGTTGTCCAATATTGTGTTAGTAAGACCATATCCATTTTTCTGTGTAATTTTAATCTCACAAATATTGAAACTCAGTTTCTTCTCTTTGGAAGATTTTTGAGGTATTCTGTTACCTGTTTGATATTTTGGGTGAAAGTGATTGATTTTGTTTTCACTTGACGGGAAGGAAATCCAAAGTGGTATCAAGTGCTAGAGATTCATGTGGATGAGCATAGGTCAAAGACATCATATAAAGAACACCCAGAAACAGGACTTTTAATTATGTCTTCATACCTTCACCAAAACCAACATTTGTGCTATGTTGCAGTATCACTGCAAAGCTGTTGATATTTAAATTTCTTATTTGCCTAAGCATGAATGAATTCAAAAGGCTTTCTAAGTCATCACAAAGACTGCAGAAACATTGTGATGCACAACTCTGCCCTTTTTCTATTTATTATCATGTGTGATTGTACTTTAAAGCTGCTCTAATGCAGAAGTCCCTCACCTGCTCTTTATGGATTCTTTAAAGTACATTTCATTGAATGTGTTTGTATTTTGCTCTTTCTGCTATATTTAACATTATGCCTAATATTTAAAAGCTAAAGTGCTTCTATTGGGCTGATAGTCCTTGAAGTGAGAATGAGAACTACCTAGTGCTCAGTTATGGGAATGAGGATTCTATTTGTTTTACTTGCATTAGAATGATCAGAGGTGCTTGATTTTGATTTTTCTCCTATCTGAAGATTTACCATACTTTGCATCTGTTTATAAGTGCACACAGTTATAAACAACAGTGGAAAAGCTGAAATACACTTTTGCAAATGCTGTGACCATTTTCTTTTTTCTTTTGTCACATAATGCATAGGACTGGCCAGAAAATGATCCTTTGTCCTAAAAGAGTCAAGCTTTTGAAATTTTTATTAATGTGCAAAATACAAATGGAAGAGCAGGTGCATGCAATGTGCCTCAATCTCTCCTGTTGGAGTTGTTCCACTTGGTGTAAATAACTGAATGTCCTACTGGCCATGGGCAGGCGGGGATAGAGCAAGTGAGCAGAATGACAGCATAGCCCAGTGACCAGAACAGTCATCTGGGCTGCAGGGAAACCCAGGCTCAGTTTCTTCCTCTGAATCATGAGATGATGTTTGTATTTCTTGCAGGAATGTCCTAATCACTAGGCTGAGGACTATTTTGGAACTGCTTTCACTCAGTTGTATGTGTCTGATAATTGGGCATCATTTCCAGTCAGAGGGTTATGAGGCAAACATTTCTGCAAGAGTTATTATTTTTCAGTGGGGAAAAAGAGTTTTTTCATGTTTTTGGCCACATCGGGTAATAAACATGGTTTAGAATATTAGCTAGTCGTGGTTTCCAATGTACATCAGTGTTCGTCAAGCTTAAGATAAATACAATTAAATAACTTATAGGGGACTAGAACTTGAGAATTTAATTTGTAAGAATTAGGTATAATATCATCTATTTCCTACAGCTGCTTAATTTCTAAATTTGATATCTTAAAACTGTTGGTGTTGCTATAATTTTAGATAAAATGCCTTTCCACAGGCAAGAGATAATTTTTCATAAGCTTTAAAAAAACTAATAAAGTAGTAATCTACAGTATTTTATTATTTAGAACCCTAGCCTTGGGGATATGATTTGCAAGGATTTTTTTTATATCTCAATTCAGGGTGTACATGTGAGCAGCCTGGGTGAATATATCTGTCAGTCTTTTCTATAGGTTTTTTCTTTCTACCAAATGCTGTCTGCATTCAGTCCATAGAAACACTACCACCTCTTTAAGTGGTAATGCTCCCTGCAGAGTTTTTAGCCTGTAGGAGATATGATTAGGGGGTGATAGTGTTAAGCAGTCCTCCTGTATCTGCTGGCCCACTATGATAACCTTAGGGTTACAATGCATGTCTGACAAATACAATTCCATTGTGACTAGCGCCTTATGGCAATTTAGGAGGCTTATTCATCATTTTACAACAGACTTCTGTCAGGGATTTTGCTTATTTGCCCTTCACTGGTGTACAGTAGTTGTAGGTTTATCTCTAGGAGTCCAGCCCTAATAACCAATAACAAAGTGCTTAAGCTCTAAGCTTGTGAGAAATGGACTTACATTATACTCCAACTGCACCTTAGCTCTCGGCTGATAAGACAATGTGTCTTTGAGAGAAGGAAGGATTTGTATGAACTGATCCTTTACAGTATGGTGTATGCATTGGTAGAATATACAGGGAAGTACATTGTGTTCTAACCATCCAGATCCTAGCTTTTTACATATAAAATGCATCCTTGCTATCATTAGAAATGTTTCCTTTAAAATATGAAAGTGAAGAGATATCTTGCCTTGGAAATTGCACTACAAAGTTGTTTGTAACGATGGTGTGGGATTTGGAAGAACTGAGTTACTTTTGATGAAATCCCCATGATTACGGTTTAAATTACACAGATTTATTCAAGGAACAACAAAAGTTTTTTTTTATTATTATTCAGATTCCTGCTGGGTTCTGGATATTAATTAGGTAGTGGTTCCAGATGAAATCCAGGAGAAAGGAAAAAAAATGCTACTCACATTTTAATAACCTGGAGAATTTTAAGTGGCTAACCATATTGTTTACTATATATCAGTCTGAAGAATAAAGAATAAAAGTGCATGAATAGGCAGGCACACAGCATGGAAGAATAGCACCATACACCCCAGCTAAAGAGCATTGTATATTCAAGGTTTAGATCTTCCACCCAGCAGATTTAGAGCGTGAGGGGGCAACATTTGAGAAGTGTGTACTGAACAAACACAAACATGAGGATTGCCTTTTTTCAGTTTTAAGTGTGAAAACATTAGCTCTCCCTCTATGCCTTTGAAGTCTTCTCTTTCTAGCAAAGCTCTGGCAGGAGGGAGGTCTTTCAATTAGTTTCTCACCCATAATGATTTCTTTGAGAAATTTTAATCAGGTTTTCCATCACAGAGTGCATTTGTTGCTGGTACTTGATCTCTTGGCCAGTTGAAGCTTCTGTGGTCCTTTGTCTCTTGAGCAGTTGGGGCTTTTATAAACTTTCTGGAGTAGTTATTAATCATGGAACTTTTCTACCTTTTTTGAGGTATAAAACTGCACAGAGAAAAATACCAGTGTAGTGACATGAGCTAATTATCTGCAGTGTTACCAAGATAAGAGATAGTATGTTAGCAGTAATGCCTACAACAGCGTAATTACGTTCTGTTTCCATTATTTTGTAGTAACCATATAATTATCTCACTGTACCAGAAGCTGTCTGCTTTTTATGGCAACCTGTACTGCTAATCACTAGAAAAGTTTGTGTAAGTGATCTGTAGCCTTTACACTTGCAGAGTTGCACCAAGTAATTTGAAAGGGCAGCTGTATGTTGGTCCTTCTGCAGAGATACAAGTGAGGAAGAGACTGACAAAACTGTAGGAGCAAAAGGAGTGAAACCCTCGCTACAACTTCACAAAAAGGTTTAGTAAAGTCTTAGCCACCTCATACAGTTTCCTCTGGATTAAAGTATATATGCTTGTCCTTAGTCTCTTGAATCTAGTCTACGTTAAAGGATTTTGTATGACTCAGTAAATGTTGATTCTCTTAAACAATATAATTTATTCTGACTCTCTGAACTTCAAAGGGGATGTTTTCTTATAGAAGCAGAACTTCAGGAAGGAAGGGGCTCAGCAGGGCCAGATTATTCACTATGAAAGAGACCTTCTTTGGGGCACTTTTTGGGGATGATGTGTTCTAGCAAGGAATTCCTCTGTGATGCTTGGGATATGGGTTTCCTGCCTGCTACTGCCTATTGCAGTCCTGTGTCGCTGAGAAGGCAGGACACCATTGCACCAGTGGTCTCTCAGAGCTGGGGCTGCCATTCCCACCAGGGATGGCTGGGCAGGAATGTCGGGCTGTGCCTGGGAGAAGTTGCTGTAAGGAGGAAGCAGGGCAGAGCCAAAGTCACAGCATTGGAATCCGGTAGGGACAAGGCCACTGCAGGCAACAAGGCATAGCAAAAAAAAAAAATTGGCACTATTATGCCAAATTATTTCTGCTATTTCTACTCCCTAAAAGCTGGTTTTTGTGGATATGAGTAAAATCTGTGTACACAATACTTTAGACTAGCAGGAAAGAAAAAATACAAGTGTTGTGCACATTTACAAGTTGGATAGGGAATTTTGTGCTCCTGCGTTGCTCCCGTCTCCCCACACCCTCTATTTAAGTACAAATTCAATAAATTTGGGGGATAAAGAACATGCTTTTTATCACCATTTCCTCCTACTTAATTCAAATCCTGTTGTCAGTTAATTATAGATGCTACTTTTTCAGATAATATTGCATAATTCAATGGAAAACAAAAAAGCTCTGTAAAAAGTAGTTATTAAATTCAGCTTCAGATATTTGATATGGTTTTCAAGTACCTCTTTATTTATTTGAAAAAAGAAGTCCTCTTGAAATGTGCTCTTTCTTCTTCCCCTCTGTGGCCTTGGAGCTGGTCCCTCTGAGTACAGCTCCTACATTAATTAGTATGGTAAGTAGAGAAGATCAGGTGATAACAGGAATACTCTTAAAGCACACCACCAAGACTTTAAGGCAGACAGCAGTGCTACATGGTTGTAAGTTATACACTGCCTGATTTATTTATGTTTTTAATGCACCAGTAAAAACAAGGCATTCTTTAGCTCCTGTTTGATCCTTCAGCCTGGTCCTGTCCTTGCTGACAGCCCCTGCTCGCTGCAGCTGCTATTCCTTGTGCTCCATGAATTGCCCCGTTGTGCCAACAAAATCAGGACCTCAGAATAAAAACCCCCTCTGCGCTGCTGGACTGGTTGTGCCAAAAGCCACCTAGGTTTAATTCCACTGAAATCAGTGAAGTTACACAAAGCATTACCTGGGGTCCATGCTAAGCCATTGCATTGCTCAGTGCTCTATAAAGTGTTTAGCATGTGTGTGTTGTCCCCTGGGAGCTGTGTGTGTTTGAGCAGAGGTTCTGTGAGGGCAGGGAAGGGAAGACCCCCAGCAGGAGCTACTCGAGCTTTTTCTTTCCTCTTAAGTGCTACTAGTAAGGCACTCCACCTTTACAAACAGAGGGGACACTGTTCCTGGAACAACACATGAAGACAAAGCAATTTAGTCCTTAAAAGCAAGCTTATTAATATTCTAGGCATTTTATGGTGTTCTGAAATTTCAGAAAATCGTGATATATCCAAGATGTGTTTTTGCCACTGGCAACATTAAGAAGATTTAACTGGATGTCACAAGTTCAAGTAGTGCAGTAAAAGAAAATTTAATCCAGCACGTGCTTATCAGACATTGATTACAATAGATTCCTCACAGCTAGAAGGGTCAGATTCTAGTTTGTTGTGGGCAAAATATCCAAGCTGTCCCTATTTGGTTTCACAGACTGCGATCTCTGTTTTTCTTCCTTTTGGAATCAGTTTAAGTATTCTTCTAGCACAGCAGAATCTGTTGAGTAAAATAATTTAAATGCCAGTCACCACTTTTATCCTATTTCCTTTATATCTTGACACACCTCTAGGACTTCAGGTTCAGTTCTTGCATCCATCTGTTATCTGTGATCTAGTGGCATTGAATAGATAAAACCCCATAAGTTCCCCTATGCTTGGCTTGGAGGGTGTCACATACCTATGTGGATGCTTTTGTTTGACTTCTTACCTACTTTCTGGATAAAATATCACACAAAAGCAAAGAAGATAAATATACTGAAGCTCTGTGAAGTGTCCTGTCTCCAGAAGTCTGGGATGCCAGGCTGCAGTAATGCTGAGGGGAGATTGATATTCATTAGCTGCAGATCTTTCACTGCCTTTCAGACTGGCTTGCAACTGTATGGGGATCTTATTCTGCATCTCCCCAATGATTTTAAAAAATATAATAATCATTTGGCAGAGAAATAGAAAAGTGTCAACAAAATCCATGGGTTTTAAAAGGTAAAATATTTACAAACTGTTTGCAGATGGTGACTTGAATACTGCAAATATTTGCTCTACTTGCAAATTGGCTGCTTGAATACTCTGCAGAAAATCGCATGGAGCTACATAAAACATGGGAGAATGCAATAGTTTGATGTATTTTGTTGCATTTACAAATATGTAAATTTATTTTGAATATCAAAAGGGATGAATCAGTAAGGGGCTGTCCTTTCTCTCATTACAACTGATTCAGCACCAAATTCAGGAGGACTGGTTCCAGTGGACAATGCATAGACTGAATTGGCCCCTGCATACTCCAGTGCTGAGTTTCCAATAGATATGTGATCTATGGTGTTTCTGTTTGTTATAGTTACTGGTCCCTCCAGAAAGTTTTCATGACAGTTTAAGAATTTTGGGTGGGAAAGCGATCAAAGTTTTTTGAGCCATCTATAAAATAGTTTTGAACATCTACTGTACATTTAATCGGCAAAAGAGGAAAAGAAGTGTCCTTCAAACAATCAGACCTGCCACAAACAAGTTAGTTATCTCCAGTTTATCTTTGTATTAACTTATAAAGCTCAAGTAATGCTGGTCGGGTTTACAGCCATGGAAGAGATAATTTGCTTTTCTAGTATAATATTTTAAACCAAGAGAGCCTGTGGATGTTGATAGTTGTTCACTGCTGAGGTACTTCATAAAGGCTTATGTGATTATATGGGCAGAACGAGTTACACATTTAGAGGAATGTTACTCTTATATCATCTGGTATATCTCTTCATTTGCCATATCATCGCATAATGAAGAATGAAAGTATCGTTTCTCATGTCTGGAGAAAAATGGTCAGTAAATATTATAGCTGCAGACAACCCTCTATTTTTTTTCTGGAAATATTCTTGAAAATTACAGCAATGACTGCCTTTGAAGTGTGTATCTCTAAGTGTTAAAACACCTTGCTTGCAGACTAGTAACTTCCTTCCATAGGGCACAAAGCCAGCACTCAGACCTACTAACAAAGTGAGATTCGTTTCAATATGTGTTTTTAGGGAGTTGTTTAATTGCAAAGTTGATTCTTATTAAAAGAGAACAATGAGAAAACAGGGCAGTTATCTGTAGTCTTGCTGGCCTTTCTCCTAAAACAGCAATTATTCCGCTGCTGATATGCTAAGCTAATCTGCATTTTAATTTGTGTGTTTGAAAAGTACACGTTTGGTTCCGGGACATTTGTCAGTGTGTTCCTAACTGTGGCTTGGCACAGAGTGCCTGGCACCGCGGTGGTGCTAATTAATTAATCACCTCCATGGGAGGCCAAGGTGGTGGCAGCCTCCATGGCCTGAGTGACTTTCCCTGCTCACTGGCCACTCGGGGACTGCCTGCCCTGGTGGGGAAAGCTCACTGCCTCTGGCAGATGCACAGCAGCAGGGGAAATATGGGCCAACATCCTCCCACAAACCAGTTTGTAATTCTCCCTAGCTTCCTGGGGATAGCCCTTCAGCCTGCCTACAGATCAGTTCGTGGAGGGCACAAATTCTCTTTGTTGCAGGTGACTTTTCGTAGCAGAAAGTGTTATATGAAAGCCTTCCTCACCGACATTAACATCTCAAGATCCTTTGCCACCCTGTTTACCTAGTAAATTATATCAAACAAGGATGTATCACAGACCTTGAAGAACTTTTTTGGGAATACCTGAGGTCAGTCAGGGAGGGCAATGCAAATGTTGGGGTTCAGTGCTGCTTCTAGTGAAATTGATAGCATTGGCCTTGAGAAGAGTGGGATTTGATTTAGCTCTAACACAGAAACCACCTGAGGAGTGCCCAGTGGATTTTTGCTGGGCACATCCTTTTAAAAAGGTGGAGTGGAGCAACTGAGTTATTGACTCAAGGTTGAAAAAGACCTCCAAGATCACTGAGTCCAATCTTTGACTGAACACAATCATGTCAACTAAACCATAGCACTAACTGCAACATCCAGTTGATAAACATGAGTGTTTCAATAGTTCTTAATCAGAGTTCTCATTTGGGAGCTAAAAAAGGTAAACTTCTGTGCTAAAGGCAAGATAGCTTAAATATCTCTGCTTATCTTGGGAGTAATGGGAATGCAAGAAAAGTGCTAAGTATACAGAGTTATATATCTATGTGTATATTACTGTTATATGATACATCTAAAGGTGTACATGTGTATTAGAACAGAGACTTTAGTGTAGAGTAGAAATGACACAGAAATCTGTTGAGGAATCACAAAATTTTACATGCAGAACTCTTCTCTAAAAGTGAAAACAGAAGAGAAAAAGGGTTAACCCCAAACTTTTCCTGAAAGATGTCTTAAAGAAGATTAGACAAAGCTCTTTCATCGTTGGGAATCCTTCTAATATGCAAATGTGTTTGGAATAAGTATTGGGTAAAAGAAAAGTAGTTTGATTAATGGAACCTGTCCTTTATAGTTCTGTTGCAATGTGCAAGGCTCTGTGTTGTGCCTCTGTGTGTGTGTGTTTCAGCAGTAGCATAAGCATGCTGGCAAAAGCCACTGCCAAGTCTCATTAATTGCAACTCCCGCAGACTTATTCAGCCATAGAACTCTTATTTGTGGTGTAGTTTTACATTAATTTGGGACGTGGGTTTCCTTTAAATTTCAAACTGCATAAAGCAAAGTATGTCCTATTTAAAGGAAGGAAAAAACAGAAGGTGGCTAGATCTTAGGAGAGAAACAAGATGATTTACCCCTTAAATTCATTAGGATTACTATATGGTCTCATTTTTGTTGACAAGTGCAGTCCAAACCCCCCAATAAGTGAGAAATTTCCCATCCAACATACAATTTCACCCAAAGCTGTGTAATTGCCCAATATCACAGGCATAAACGGCAGGAGGGCAAAGGAGTTCAGTCAAGACCCCCCAGTGTTTGTGTTTGGTATGAAACACTCCATACAAAAATAATGATTTTGGCTCCTTGAGCCTCCCTCCAGTAGTATGTTCAAAAACTTTGCTGGTTGCTGTTGTACTTTGTTCTCCAAGAGTACACTGTAGAAAATGCAGCTTCACTAAAGAGTGGCCAAAGGTTAGACTTTTGTGGTGAAATACAGGAATTTTTTATATATATCAAAGTTTGGTACAAACACATGAATTTATTTTGAGTGATATTTGGTGTGTGTCCAACAAGGCTGAGCTGCCCAACACTTCTAAAATTGTCATAATTCTGCCTGGCTTTAATTTTTGCAAACATTTTCTGAATAACAATGACTGTTTAAGATATTTGTTGAAAGTCAGTAATGTTGCTTTTATGTATTAAAAAAAAATCTAATCCTGCATTTCTGTAGATTTTCCCCACTAAGTTAATATTATGGACTTTAAACAAATGTTTTAATTAGGCTGCCCTATTAATTGAAAGGTTTCTCAAATTGAACCATATCCTTTGTGGCCAGTATTTCCTTTTGCATTTTTAAATGAAAACTTGAAAATATTAAACAGTGGTGGACGAGTAATAGTACAGGCAAGAAAAAACTTCACTTTTTATGTTGATATCACTTGGATATTAGCTAATCTGATGAAGGGAAGTTCTCCAAGTGCTCTGGGGGAGAGGTAACAAAAGGTTTATATGGTAGGAAAAAAGCATGTATTTATTGATCCTTCTGTCTGTCATAGATGTATGCTGTATATAAAATCAGTAGTCTCCTAGGAATTTCAGTATCCTGCATGTGGGCACCAAAGTGCCTTTAATTAAAATACTTCTCTGAATGTATTTTGTTTCTACAGATTGCTGGCTATCTTTAAACTATTAAAACATGGCATATATGGAACCGATGCACATCAAAGTACTTCAAAAGATACATTGTTTCTAAAACCAGTGACTTAAATTCTGATTTTATTTTATGTATGAGGAAAGCAAGACAAAGTTCTCTACAGATTTAGGAAGAGAACATAACTCATTCCCCTGAGCTAGCTGCTGAAAACATGCTTCCTAAGAAAAAACCAAAAGCAGAAACAATTCAAATAAGTGGGAGAGAGAAAGAAAGAGGGGACTGAAACTCTGACATGACTTTGAACTTTCAGGCCCTCAAATTGCAGCTCAGACAGTTGTCAAACACAACTGCACAAAGGCAGGTTGGAAAGCTGTTGGGAAGGCTTGCAATGGTAGTCTGTATTTATCAGTTCTAAGGTCTGTATTTGAATTTTACATGTGCAGATCATGTATATTTTATGTCATATATAGATAAATGTAACATACATGTATATAAGGAATTATTTATATATAAAAATATATGTTGCTGAGATTTGGAAAATAAGAACTGTTATCTGAGCTCTGCCCAACAGTCTGTGTTGCAGATCTGTTTCAAACAGTGGCAGCTCTCTGATGATCCAGCAAGTGTTTATCCCACCTAACGGAAAATGAAGGAGTAACAACATGATGCATAAAATTTTTCTCAGCCCATGGAGACAGTTGCTGGCCTAGGTTCTGATGCATGTGGATTGACATCCTATGCACATGTTTTTCTTGTTGAGAGCTACTTAAAACTTTGAGAATAGAAAGTAACTCCAAATCATTCCAGGGGTAACTTTCCTAGAAAAATCTCTGGAAGAGATCAATATCACTTTTATAAATTCAAGAGTGACTTGTAGAGGCATATGCCCTCCAACAGACGCCTGTGCAATTTCCACTGGAGTTTTTCCAGCTTTGATCCGAAAGCTTCACATCTTATGAAGCACCTCAAGGTGCCCTGTCTTGGGTAGAATCCTCTGTGAGTGCAGAATTTAGGGAACAGCCAGAGGGTGAGGAATCCACAATGTAAAACTCCTGTCCTGGCATGCAGAAGGGGCGCCAGTGCATTGGGTCATCCTGGCTGCTCTTTGGGTGCAGAGTGTTGAGGCTTCCTCTCCAGAAGGCTTCACCAGTAGTGGTTACCAGAAGGCCAAGATGGTACATTGCCTTTGTTCAAGCTGCAGTGGGCAGGGTGAAGTTTCACTGAAGTCAACAGGCTTTAGTTTGAACCTGTACATCTTTGTCTTTCTAGGTATGAATTGTTAAAAGAGATGAATATTGTTTATTTTTTTTAATGGGCTCAGTAGCTTGCTAAAATAGGGTCATTACCACACAAGAGATCAAGCTCTTTCACCTCTTGATCTTTTTTGATCTTGAAAAAGGTCAGAAGAATAAAGGTCTTACTGGGGATAAAAGTCTTAAGAGAAGTTCTTTAGTGGTAATTTTTTATGTTAGTATCTCTTTTTTTTCTCCTCCATCTCCAGTGAAGCATGGAGAAGAATAGCTTTAGTTAGGTTTGAGCTTTTTTATGTGGTCATATACATATACAGCAGACCTGAAAGCTAAATCTTTGTTTTCTGTTGGCTATTTATTTCTTCCAAGATCCCAGCTCAAGTGAGTGTGATATCTTTGTGGCTGCAAAACCCTAAGGGGGACCCCTGCATACACTCAAAAATACAATTGCAAAAAGCTCATTCCTTTATACAGCGGATTACTTTTAGATTTACTTCGATGTGATCTGTACAGATTCCCTTCATCTAAGGGGAGGTCTGATTCTCTTAGCTGACTTACGCAGCCACACACCAAGAGAGCCTTATTTTGTGGAAGCCAAATCTCATTAATGGCAATCTGCTGCCCATCTTTTAATTAGCCAAAGAACTGGTGACACTTCACAACCACAGCAGTGGCATTAAAGTAACATTGTAATATAAAATAAGGTGAAGTGTCCAGCAGAATAGAAAGCCCACATTTAGCTGCATTAGTCTACTGACTGGATTCTCATTTTATATAGGGAATTATTGTATCTATTTTTGCTATGCCCCAAGTACACAAAAAGTTAATATTTTTAACTTCTGAAATGTCTTCACAGTTAGCTAACTTGGAGATTTGAAGTGACACAGATTTCAAACTAAGTGTGCAATCTTTTTTTCTATAGTCTGCATTACTTGGATTGAATGTAAATACTAACTGATCTTGTAATGAAACTATATGGTAAGATTTATAAAATTGTTCCAAATATTTAAAGTTTAAAGACACTACCTTTTTTCTGGCAAAATTTTCAGGCCCATGTGGTATGCATGGCTTGCTATTAATTAAAAATTTTGCGGCATAATCTTCCAATTTGTGTGCTGATTTTATCAGGTGCCAGAAAAATTGTATTATTTAGGTTGTATATTGCTTGATATAAGGACTTCTCTCCCCTTCGGTTTATACAATACTGTGTTCTATAGGGATTCATAAACAATTTGTGCTGCAATAATTTTCCACTTATTTCACTTTGTTTTATAGAATACATTTTATGCTGCAGTTTCAGCATATGTCTTTGTGATTCAGCAAACCTACCTAGTCCAGAATCAATACTTACATTTTCCTTCCCCATAATAGTAAAGGGCATATAAAATGCATGAGACAAAGTAAGCTCTTTCTAAAGATATAGATTAAAACTGAAACTGCACCTAGAAATGTGAAAAATTGAATGAAGAGTTTGGAGTCTGGGACAATCGTCTGTGATATACGGGAAATATCGAAGACTGTCAGAAAGTATCAGAACACGGTGATAGCAGCACTAACCAATGCCATTGCCCTGCTTGTCTACAATCGATTGCTGATGAAGTAATTGCTTATTTTGTCTACTGTTAACTCTAGAAGTCTTTTATTGTAGCAGTACAGGATAAAATGTACTTATAAACAGGAGAAATGAAAGTCTGTTTCACGTGTGTCTTCCGTGAACCATAACCAGTGAACATATGTACCATCAATGGTGTTGAGAGCTCTGAGCTCAGCAATAAATCCAGTGCTAATGGCATCTGAATTGGATGTTGGGAGTTATGGTAATTCATGTTACCTCTATCATGGTTTACCTGCGTTCACAGTACGAATCCTATACATGCTTTTCCTGAATTTTTGACTCACCCTAAAATGTAACAGTGACAATAGATCCTGGTTTTGGAAAACGATAAAGGTAATTTGTGGACTGAAGACATGCATTTCTTTAGAGGAGTTTGAAGGTGCTTTATACAATGAAACATCTGAATCTTTCCTTCTTAGCATTTATATAGTAAATATGCACGAAAAGATAAGTATGGACATGTCAATTGGATATTCTGGGTTACAACTCTATAATGGAAATTTTACAACATCCTTTCAAACTTAACTTTGCTTTATAACTAATAAAAAATAAGAGATCAAATAGCAAAGATATACCTTCCAAAATAAGTAAAATGTCAGAAGACAAAAACATTTGCTAAAAGCATTTTGAAAGTCTGTATGGTACTAGACTGAGAACTGTGGTTCTTCTGGGCTGTTTTACTGCAGTCAGCTTGTAAGGAAATCTTATTTCATTCCCTTTACAGGAATTAAAAAGAAACTGGGCTGTGTGAAGAGAGTTAGGTCTGAAGGCCAGCTGGTCCCCAAGATTGGCCTGACCTAGTCATAGAAAAGTGAATTATAGAACCCACTGGTGAGGGAGTACTCAGTGACATGCTGTTGCTTTAAAACACCATTTGGTTGTGTATATAAGTGTTGTTTTTAGTACGGATGGGCAATAAAGGCTGGTTTGTACAGAAAATTCCTGGAAAGGTAACTACCATTCAGTTCAGCTGTCTCTGGATATGACAAACATGATGCTCAGTTGAAGATATGCATGCTGGTATAATTGAGGTTTTCCTTCAGTCCCTGGGGTTAGAGATGTTCCATGACAAATATCCCAGAATGGCAGTCCTCATCTTTAACTGACTGCAGTAGTTTATGACAATAAAGTCATTGAAACAATTGCTTTCTGGCCTATGACCATGATCAAAATCTTCTTTCTTTTCTCAAATAAAATATACCCATGACCAGCTATTAATTTTACTTGTGTCAAGCTCTTGCAAATATTATTAAAGAACCCAAGCAGATATTAGTTAGTCAGGATGATTTATTTAAACTATCATTGTAACATCTCTTCTTACTATTGTAAAATTCAGGCCTAAACAGGCCTCTTCTGATTAGATTTGTCAGGTATGTGTTGAGCCACAGAGAACAGTAGTTTGCATGAAAACAGGATATTTCCCTATGTGCACACTTGTATTCCACGTCCTACATACTGTGGTGTGGTATTGTCTTCCAGAGAGTTACCTCTGATGGACAGGATTAGGGGAAATCCTTGTTTCTTTGGTGATTTTCAAACACTATCAGACAATGATGCCAACTAAGAGTGAATTAATGAGATATTGGAGCCTAGCAAGTAGAAAGTGGCTTTAAATAACCCTGATTAGCCTTTCCTCAGTTCCTTAGAGCGCAGGCAAGGCTTGAGCAACAACAAAGACCCCACACTCACACTTTTTATTAGTTTGGTGGAAAAAGAGTGTGCTTTTCAGAGGGTGTTAATTAAAAGATTTAGGTCCATTCACACTGCCCATATCCCTTGTTTCATCTTTCCCTCCTTTTTGTGTAGTTTGTTTGCCATGTGAGAGGTAGAACTGCTGTTATGACAGAAAATGTTGACTTTTAAAGAGTTCGCTCAGATCTTATCTGTGAGAAAAATATAAGCCGTAATTGAGCATATGAGTTTCACTTTTTATGTGATGGCTTCATTAGACATGAACTTTTCTTTTAAGTAATTTAAAATGTCTTTCAGTCTTTTCTAAACAAGTTTTCACCTCTTTTCTGTCTTTCTCAAGGGATATGTCCCCCACATCTTGGTAGTTGCTACATTTTGCCTCATCTGTAAATAAATAAAATAAAAATCTTCAAACCCTTTAATCATAAAGCTGTGCTTTTATAAACCTTAAGCACAGCAAAATCACTGTATCAGCCTCTTCTGGTTATATGAAATTCAGAGTGTACAGACTGTGTTCAGCCAAGAAATTTTTCAGGATCTCAGAAATATATAAAAATGTATTTTAAGTATCTGGAACTTGAGTAAATGATTTAATTACAAAATTATCTGCTGTGTTTCAGGACTGTTTTAAAAAAATATTTTTATGTACCATCTCATGCCTTTTTCCCAAGTGAGATAGACTGTATTTATTTGTCTGATTCAGCCAAAAATCTTGCAGCTTACCAAAAATCCCTCAAACAAACATGTAGAAGCAGGAGACAATAGAACACGCAGATTCTGTTGTGATGGTCAAATTTTGAATCCGAATTGTAGTCAATGAAACCGTGGGGATATGAGCGAATGAAAAATACATTTGATTTCACCATAATTTCTGGCTTACAAATTTGTTTCTTCTAAGACTGTATTTTAGATATATGTAAGCATTTTTAATTGTAATGTGAAACTCATCATACATGTACAGAGCATGACTTGGTGCTGAGAAAAATCCTTTGTGCTCACCTTTAAAATTGTTTTATACAAAATGGGATGTAAAAGGCTAAATGAGGGCTCACTCTTTCTTGAGAAGTATATGTGCTGGGTGTGAGACTGTTCTACTGCAGTGAAATGTGTAGTCCCTCTCTAATAGCGTTGAAATATTTTCCATAAAATTGTTTGATCTGCCCTCTCAGTATGGGAAGGTGAGGATACTGGTGGGGCATTTGAGAGGAAGAGAGGTAATTCTGGTTTTTTTTATTAAAAAACTAATAGACGGTTAATTATTGCTGCATGCTTTCACTGGCAAACATCTACAGCACACTTTAAAAAAGAAAAAAGGAAAGGGTGATTGCTGCTTGTTAATGGACTCTGCTATTTTACAGCACTGTAGTCGAGCAGCCACCTACAGTTCATCCTTATGTTAATACTAACGTTACCAATTTTAACATTATATGCCTCTTTCCACTGGCCCCTGTTGGAACCAACAGCCTACGGCAAGTGCTGTACTGCCTTTTACTTAATTGCTTCTTAAAGCTAACAGTGAATTACATTAAGTGTAATTTCATTGTCGTTGGATCTTGGTGAGTTTGAGGTGGCACGTTTGCCATGGGAGTTCTTTTTCTCTGGTTCAGTGGCTATATCCGGGTGGGATGCATTTCTCCT
This sequence comes from Entomyzon cyanotis, assembly GCA_024500445.1. Lineage (NCBI taxonomy): Eukaryota > Metazoa > Chordata > Aves > Passeriformes > Meliphagidae > Entomyzon > Entomyzon cyanotis. The sequence goes on from JAKEPQ010000743.1 coordinate 9,816,761, forward strand.
GGAGTAATCCAGGAGAATCTTTCCTTTGAAGAGGAACAGATGTAGATTTACATATCTGGAGGTCTCTGGCCTCTGATGAGATTAGTTGGTGTTTTTAAACCCTACTGGAAGGTGCATATTTAATAAATGCCTAAAGCAAGCCTGTGTGAAATGGCTGGGCCCTGGGAGACTTTGAATGAGAGGAGAAGAGGAGATGTCAAGTTGCACATTGTGGCACCATCATAATCACTGCTGAAAATAGGCCAACACTTGAAATAACAAATAGATTCAGATTCTGTTGTAAAAGCAGTAAAGAAAAAATGGACAAGGGACCTGCCTCAAAAGCATTTAAGTTTAAATTTCAACTGATCGTTTTGTTTCTAATTTCCTAATAATCAGACAGACATGAAAATGTAAAGGTTTAAAATCTGGCAATCCTCCCTGTGCCCTGTCAATAATCTGTGCTTTTTTCACATGCTTATTTGAGGTAATGGCATGCCTTGCAATAGAAATTAGTATTTTTGCTTTATTGAAAGAGTGTATTTTGAGATGGAGGGGAAGGGCTTGTGGTAAAGCTGGAGATTAAATAAACTTCCATGAGAAAGAATAAGCTTATTTGACAGCAGACTTTCTGTTCTTTTAGATAGAAAATAAGTGTGAAACAGAAGTTAAGAACTGAACATCAAACACTTCTCTTGGTTTGCTGTCCCTCACAGTGTAGCTATCGTATATATATGCTACCATGGTAAAACTACAGTAATGCATTCTCATTACTGCTGGTTTGGATCCAGATCCCACAACGATCTTTGGTTGTACTCACAGCATTTGAAATTGTCCAGAGCTTTGTAAACGCCTTATAATCTCATCCCCCTTCCTTTTCTTTCACCTCTTTTCAGTTTCTCACAAGATTTTTGTTTTCTCTTAGAAGCTTGTCATTTGTGTCACACTCTGCTGCCTGCCTGTTCCAGCCCGTGTAGCACTGCAGGCTGTGTAACACCATTGCCCGAGAGCTGCGGTGTGCTGGCAGAGCTGTTACCCAGCCACCTTCATCTCCTCCTGCATCCTGCCCCTGCTACCCCAGCACTTCCCTCTTTCCCACTGGATGTGACTACACCCTGGCAGGCAGCTCTCTCCTCTGCCCCGAGTCCCCCATCCCCTGCAATGCCATCTGCTCCCTCCTGTCATGTACAGCACGACTCCTTACTGCTGCTGCCCACAGCATGGCTCTGCTACTGTAACCTACACTGCTCCTTTGCCACACCTTTTCAGAGAGTTTGCTCCTCTCCCACCATCCAGAGATTCCTGCCTGTCCTCTGTCATCTGCATCACCTCAGTATTGCCACTGAAATGTCAGTGCAGATTAAAATTACTGGGGCTCGGGTGTTTTATCATTTCAGGGTGCCTTGCCATAGCTGGATGCCACAGAGAGGGGGGCAGCAGCCCTTCCAGAGGTGCTGCAGGTCTCAGCCAAAGCCTGCAATCGACACTGTTAATCCCTCACGAGAAGGGGCAAAAAGCTAAAAGAATACAAGACTCTGCTGAGATTAACAGAGAAACAAACAGAGCCCAGTGTAACAAAAGAAGGTGCTCAGATCTGTAGATAAGGAGCTTTCCGAGGCCCCTGAGCAAGGACCCTGTTTAACTCCCTGCAGAGCACCAAAGGATATGCAGGCCTCAGGGACAGAGCGGCAGGAGAGATGAAACAGCAAGAGTTAAGACAAGGAGACTGTTCCCTGCCTGAACTGCATTTTTCAACTTCCAGTTAAATTTTATTGTGTGGTTAGAACCAGTTCCTGTTCTGAACCTAGTTTAATTTCATTCTGGAAATGAGACCATCTACTATGTAGACACACTATTATTACCTTCCAGCATCTAGTGATAATTGCCCAGATGGGTACAAACCATATTTTATTGTTACTTTTGTTTGGTTAAACTTAGGAGAGGGACTGCTTGCCACTGGGCTCCGGGCAGGAAAGCACTTTATAGTGTTTGTAAGCAGTATCTTTGCCAGTGATGATGAAAGCAACACAAAATTGCTTTTGGAGAAAATTTAGTCTTGGGCTGAAACACAGCCCAAGGCCTATATATCATTTGTGTCCTTTTAAGCTTTATTTTTGAGGCCCGAGACTGATGGTGTATACTTGGTGCAGTGGAAAATATTCCTCTGGGGACTCAGTCCTTGGCTATTTTTCAGGGAAAACTCCCAATTGTTTTCAATGTGCAAATACCACAAAGGCCCTATTTTAAGTTCTCTTTCATTAGATTGCAAAACTGTTTCAATTATATCCTATGGATTTCACAGGCATATAACTTCCTGAACACCCACATTGAGGAAAGAAAGGTTTCATGTTTGGATCTCTGTTTTGCTAACATACCAGCAAACAAAACCCCACAAGACCACATAGGACAGCTACAACATGAGTATTATTCTAAGAAATAGTCAACATTTGTCAGCCCTGACCGCATGGTGACATCTGAATTTAGCACACTATTCCTTGTCCTTGGAATAAAAGGTTACCTAGGGAAAGCTTAGTTAGTAAAGGACTGTTGACTTTGCCTTTTTCTGAACTTTCTTATTATGGACAGCTTCCCAGGCAGAAAAAAAACCCCAAAAAACAACTGTGTGAGATAAAAGTAGATATAAAATTAAACAAACTAACTAGAAGACATTAAAAAACCTCACATCAACACGGTAGTACTAGATTGTCTGATAGATAGAAAAATAAAATAAAGAAATACTGGATTGGAAAACAGTGGCATTCGTAGTACTTGTCTAATGGACTATGCAGCAATAGGTACTTAAGGTGGAAAAAATCCCCCATAGAATCTGGTCTCATCTATAAATCTTCTAATAGTTTGCTGAAGTACTGCTTAAGTACTTCAAGAAATCTGAAACATTATGGTATTCAGAATGACATTCATTTCATGGGTGATTAGACAAGCTCCTGTTCTAGAGATGCCACTGTATTACCAGCATTTGGACTTTGGATTGAAATCCCTGTGGACTTAGTGCTGCTTCCCTTGTATGTAATCAGATGCTCTCTTTCTTCTCCTCTGCAAATGATCAAATACTCTTGTACACAGCATATCTGTAGGCTTGATGAACTTTTGGCAAGTTTGTGTTAAGTCAGAGTATGTTCCCTCATCGGAACACCTGCATGCTGTCCCTGCACTGTGGGCTGCCCACACAGGGCCCTGGCTCCCTAAACCTCTGCTCACGTGTCTTTTTCAGTTCAATTCTGACCCAAACAACAGGCACCTCACGACTGTACTCATCACTATTAAGGGCTTTAAATTTTTGCTGTCTTTTCCCACTTTAACCCTGCTTTGAAAACCTAGTCCTCCTCCTTGACAATTGCTATGGGACAAGGACCAGCTGCCATACAGGAGGTATTTTCCACAAGCCTCTCATTTTTTACAGCCTTCTGCCTTTTGGTTAGCACTGGGGTTTGTTGCTGTATCAGATAAAATAAATCTTCCAGAACCCATGTGTCTGTGTGCTAAGACTGATTCTTTAGTCTCTTTCACATATAGTCCATAATTTTGGGAGTTATTTTGCCCGTTCAGACTGTTTCATCTGAAATTTTCCTGATTTTCAGGAATCTAACCACAGAGTCCTTTCTCAGGTTCTTTAGTACTGTTTTGGGCACTGATCACAACCAAAGAAGTAAAGAGTCTGTGTTATAGATGGTCCAAGATCATTCTCTCTCTAGTATCACTAGAAACAATTTGGTGGACAAGCTGTTCTTCCTTTGCTCCATCAGAATCGTGGTGTTATTTTCCCCTCTCTATTTCAGGGAAGTATAATTTTTCAAGATTTTTATCCTGGGCCTTTTTTATTCCTGCAGCTAGATTACTGTCTTTTGATAACACTGAAAAGAAAAATAGATGCCTGTCACTGCTTTTTTCTGTAACTTTATTTCTTTAGATAACATAGAAGTTAATGTTCATACCATATTTAACTTACAAGATTTACTTATTGAAAACTTCTGAATTGCAGCATTTAAAAGTTTCTAGCTAACTTATCCTTGTTTCTCATCTCTAGTATTTCTATCTCTTTTGTTGTGTGTAAGTAATAGTGGCTTGTTCCTCATTAGTAACACACACCATGTATCTGCAGAATGATGTGTCTGGGTTGGTTTCGCCACAGCAGCTTCTATTTTTGATATTTCTTGAGTTTTTTATAAGGCAATGACTATTGTGTTCAATATTCTTATGTCCCCTTATGCTCTGCTTTCTGTATGCTGTCCTGCTGACATTTCCTTAGGATGTTCCTTAATTAAATCACTATGACTTAAGGCATCATAAGACTGGCTTTCCCCTGAACTCTTTTTTGTAAGTTTTTTAAATTTTTACCCTAAATTTTCAGAAGTCATACTTTTTAAATTTTATGTTTCTCTTCATGTCTTATCCTTTTCTCGCTTTTAGATTCTGTGTTGGTTGTAATAGGCTCTCCCCAGCTTTGCAGAATTTTTAAATGAAAAACCATGTATGTTTGCACTGAACACGACACAGGGCTCAGTTCCTGTGAATTTATCATGTGCTCTACTTGGGAAATCACCACATGTGTCTGTCTAAATTAAGCTTTCTTATCAGTATCTATTCTCTTAAAATACATATCTAAATATGTCCAAAACATACACAATATGGTTTCATAGTATTTTTCTATAAAATCTCTATAATTCTCTTTAAAAATTGCCTGCAAGCCTACCCCTTTGGATTGCTCCCTGCAGCCCAGCTCCTCTTGCCCAGGACCAGGCTGTGCAGGGAAACCCTGGGAGGTCACTTCATAGGGCTGCCCATGGAGGAGGTGAACCAAAAGGGCTGTGCTGTGTGTTTGGCTGTGAATTTCAGTGAGAGGCTGATTCTGACAGCTGAAAATCTCATGTACCATATCTTAAGGATGCTTTCTCAGTCCTGAGCTCTGGAGCAAAATGTAATCTGAATTTCCATGGAAAAGGAGCAGTCTTAGATTTCTCATTTATGCTCAGCAGCAAACCTGCCTGGTCTGCTCTGTTGCTCGGGACCTGGTCAGATCCATATTCTTAAGATTTTGGGAGGATCAGTGTGATTTTACGTTTATATCACCAAAACTTTAACTGAAGTTATACAGTCTGATCTATTAGCTTCTTACTTGCAAGCTGGAGTTGAACTGTATCGGTGTAGTAATGGATAATATCTGTGTTTATTACACACTTGTATTGTCTTTCTTTAACCCTCAGAACATGAAACACAACAAGGTACTTCCCTGTGCTGAAAATGGGAATGAGTACCAGATCTTCCACCAAATCCTTGGAACAATTCTTGACTTTTTCTTTTTTAAATTTGGTATTCTTAGTAAGCAAAAGTGTGGATTTCCACTGTTATTTTCTTCTCTCTTTGATAAAAAAAAAAAAAAAAGGAAGGAGTAAAATAATAAATGTTTTATAAAGCTTAAAAAATATCTTTCAGTACTTGTGAAACACAGATTTGGAAAATAATTGTGGTTTAGCAACCAGCTCCTTGTTCACTATCACTCCCCAAGTGGGATAGTGGGCAGAATTGAGGGGAATGAAAAGAGTAAAATTCACGTGTTGAGACAAAGATAGTTTAATGCTCTGCTCTGAAAGATATTATGGAAATTATCTGATGTCTTTAATTTAAAAAACCCTATATTGTATTCACTGAAATCATGTACAAATAGTCACTCCTTCTGTTGCTGTCAGTGGCAAAAATTTTGTGGTCCACAACTACACAGACAATCTACAAAATAGCTGCCAGAAATAGCTGTATGCAGTAACTTCAGTTGGGTAGTAGAAGAGAGATGTTTGTGCTTTCTCTAAAATCAGTTGAGATTGATTTTGTAATTATAATTAATATTGTAATTGTAATTATAGTGGACACAACATTGGGCCTAAAGATCACAAAATGTGGTCATTGCTGTTGTCTGCGAAATCTGCAATGAATCTTATTGTCAAAGTCACACAAGTCCTTTTCTGCTCCTCCTGCTAAGGCCTGTGCTGTGCATGTGCCCACAGCAAGAGCCAGCCACAGTTCCCATTCCTGAGCTGCTCTCTGCACCCTCACTAAGCTCTTCAGCTCTCATACTCAAAAGACCTGCATCATGTAAATCAGGGAACAAACCTGGAAATCATTTTTTAGCAGCCATGATTCAGAGTTACCCTCTGAAAGCAGAAAAAAGAGGAACAAATGGACAGAATGGCAAGAGGAGTGACATCAGTGCTGAGGGAAGGCACAGTGTGTGATGAGTGCCTGTCTGGTGTGCAGGTCTCTGGGCACTCAACTTTCGGAAGATCTCTGAACATTTCCCGACCTGTGACTAAACCAATGCTTAACATCTCCTGGTCTTTATCCACTCCCTGTCTTACCTGTCTGGGTGGCAGGACATCCCTCTGCAGACAGCTCTGCTATTGCAAGTGCTCTCTGCAAGTGCCATTCCTTCTTGTGGGAATTGCTTCATGGTGATAGTTCAAAGCAAGAACTCTCTCTGATGGTTTACTTTTAAATCATATCTGTTAACAAGACATGTTTAGTAAAAATGGTAAAGCGGAAGTGTTTGGGTCTATTAATAAGGTCACCTATACTTGAATGAAATTCACTCAAATGTGAAGCTATCACAAGAGCAATGAATCTTTTAAGTCTTCTAAATAGGTCTTGAGCTCCATTTGCATACATGTTTATGGAAAATATGAAGTTCCATGTAATTAGAAGTCACATTATGGAAACTATACCTGAATAAGTGATATGTGAAAAGTGGCACTGCTTGGCATCTTCCAAGGCGTCTGCAATTCTAATCCAATCCAGACATCTTGGGTTCATGAAGAGTAATTTTGTATTCAGTTATATGAGCAAATGCAACTTAAACATAGTTGCATTGAATTCATTCAAACATCCAACAATCCTTGCTTTCAAAAGAAGAGCAGTGCTGACTATTTGCAGGCTTAGGTTTAGGAAACCCTTTCTTGACTCACAGGCAGAGACACTAGAGTTGGAATTACCCTGAGTAGCACATGGGTAACCCCTTCTCACATTTCCTGTCTTGTTTTTCCCACACACAAACAGCTTTGGCTGGAGCAAAGTCCAAGAATGAATTAAAAGAAAAAAATCCCTGGTATTCAAAGCTGAAGTGCAGATTTTATGCAGGCTTTTTTTTTTTTTTTTTTTACCTTTCTGGCAACTCCCTCTATACATGTTAACCTACATAAGTGTCCTGGTTTGGGCTGGGAAAGTGTTAAGTTTCCTCTTAGCAGCTGGTACAGGACTGTGTTTTGGATTTAGTAAGAGAATGATGGTGACAACACAGTTCTATTTAGTAATTTTTCTGCCTCTGTTTCATATTTTGGTGTTAGTTTGGTGTGTTTTGTTAGTGATTCTATCTGGGCTGTCGTTCAGGTAAAGAGCAGCTAAGCTTTCATTTAACCACAAAATGCAGGTGATTTCCTGCCATTGGCATCTCCACTTCAGTGAGGAGATGCTGAAGTTCTCCTGCCTGTTGGAGTTGTACTGTTTCTATGGAAAAAAGTTGTTAGATTCCAGGTATGAATGAGTTAATGTCAGCATTTGGTTCAGTGTTGTGAAACTATATATTATCTATTGTATTTCCTTGGCCTTAAGTGGATTCTAGCATGGGATGAATTAGGTTGGCTAGATATTTTCTGCTGACTGTGATATCCCTGTTGAGCAGCTTTCCCAGTACGAATATATTTGGCCCTTCTTTTTTTCCCCACAAGCTATATCCCTGTATAAAAACAGCTTTATCTCTAAAGAGCAAATAACACCCAGTGCTCATAACAGATGCCAAGAAATGTTTCTGTTTTGATTTTTGAAAATAAAAATTCAACTGTGTTCAATAAAATTCAGAAGCCGTTTTCCTCTGTGGAAATTAAAGGAATCCAAAGAAGTCTAGGAAGATAGCGACCTTCCTAATTAAAGCGGTAGCAACTGCAGGAATCCGGTTTTTACAACCACCTCTATCTCACTGTGCTGAGAACAAAGCAGTCCTCCATTAATATTTTATTTTCTCTTTTCTTCCACTATAACAATGCTCTGTGTTCTGTGAGAGCCCTGGAAAGACATGCAGAGCTATGTTAATTATGGCTTAAATAATTGACACTCTGATTGTGTTGTACTTTCCGAATTGTATGTGGCGTGTCACTGGTTCTACATGTAATTACATCTATTCACTGCCATCATTTTTCCCACTTACATCACAGTATACAGTAGTCTACATGGCAAAATTGTGTGCAGTAACTAATAATGTCTTCACCAAATGACCTTTGTTTTTGAACACATGGAATGTGTGTAACAGTGGAGGTCTGATTGCCATCAGAGCAAACATGCATTCAGGAAGATCTATTATGAAACAGTGAATGTCAGGGGAGTTGGGGGTCTGCAGCAGAAGCTCACTCGGTGTCTAAAGAGTAGGTATTAGGAACTTTCCAGTGTGGTCTGATGGCAATTCCTTATTTAACATTGCATCCCAGATTTTCAGCTTCTGGGGACCCAGAAATTTATTATTTGCTGCTTTATAGCTTTGTGCATTAACTACTGGCTTATTAAGTACATCCAGCTATAGTGCATACAGTACCCTGCAACTACATAAACAAGCTTTCAAGACTCATCTTCAGGTGTTGACTGAGTCATTCTGAAAGCTTGATTTTATGTACATGTTTGGAGAGTGAGTAACCAGATTCTTCTTGGAGTACCTCATTAGTCAACATGACTGCTACAGAGCCACTTCCACTTCAGTAAGTAAATGAAGTAAACTTCATGTTTGTCCAGTAAACAGCTAACTTGGAAATTAAAGCTTATCTCTTACAATGCAGCCTTAAGTGAACTAAAAAAAACGTTTATAGCTTCTCTGCAAACCTGCATCATCAAGGGGTATTGCAGAGTTCATACCTTTGTTTGGATATAGAGTAACTCCCTGCTAAAATGTACCCACTTCAGAAATTGTTTCCATCTGCTTTGCATGTTTGTCCTCCTGCTTTCAAATAACCTTCTGCCCCACTCGAACTGATAAGGGAGAGGGATTAGTGTTGGAAAGGCTACAAGCACAGGTTATCCTCAGGCAACCTGGGAGGTTTGCACCAATGACCACTTTGGAGCAATTCCTCCATCCATGTCCTTCCCAGTAAAAGTTAGTGTCTTTCACCTCAGTGAAGGTGGGGAGATCGCTTCAGGTTTTCTGCGGAACAAAGATATCTATAAAAGAAGGTACTGCAGGGGAGCTGCAAATGGTAATGTAGAGAGGATCCACAGAAACTGATTTGAGATCAGCAGTGACTTTCACTGTCTTTGACAAAGAGTGCTTTTTGTTCAGCTCCTGTGAAAAGCTGGAAGAGTAACACTGTAAGTATCACACGTAAACCTTCAAAAAGTTGGGAACTATTGGGTACTTCTAACAAAATACTTGCTTTTGTTTTTTTAGCAGAAAAACATTTAAAAACATTGGGGTTTGTGTCACACATAATAAACATGATAGTGAACATGTTGGTCACATGAGAAGTTGTGGAATATTAAAAAAGTACATATACAAAATGCTATTCTCATTTTTATCTTCTGCATTAGAATTCAGGAGCCTTTCTCTGAAAATTCTTTATATACATGTAGTTTTACACTTAGGAAAGCAACAAATGCTTTTAATCAGCATAGAAAATTTTGTGAAGGTAAGAGAGAAATTATGCTAGATTGAAAATATAAAGGATTTTTTGTCTTTTAGAAGTTTAGTGCACATGGTTAAAAATTTTAGAATAAGAACTTGACAGAGCTTTCTCATAGCAAAAATCAATGTAAAACTGCACTGTAAATTGAAACAAGTATCTTGCTTGCATATCAGGGATAAGCATAAGTCTTGTTTTTATCTTATTTTCCCTTATTCCTCAGTGTCATTACCAAAACAAGTATTTCAGTGCATTAGAAAATGTAATTTGAGTCAACTGATACCTCAATTGGTTCTGGGATATATGTAATTTCCTGTGGTGTTGAACAGAGAGAATTGATCTCAAATGTATATCTTTGAATTAAGGTGAAGGGATCAAGTAGGAATGTAACTCTTAAGTCTGATGATTGAATTTGACCTGCCATATGAGCAGTGCAGAATCCTGTAGGATGATATCTGTGACATATAAATGCCATGTCTATATATTAATTTTGTCCCTATAAGGAGAGCTGGGTAGGAAAGTGGTGAATCAGTAACACAGTATTTGTGACACACATAAAGGCATTTCAGCAGTTTCTCTATATATATTCCTGTACTTAAGGATAATAATTCCTAGTTACCTGGTCCATGTACAGGAGAGAACATGGAAGAAACTTCTCACTCACTGACTCTTCCTGTACTGGAAAATCCTGATGTGGATTTTCTGGAGCAAAGCCTGTGTTTCAGACCTAAATCTAAGGAAGTGTAAGTCATGCTCTGGGTTGGACTTTGCTGTGCAGCAGAGTTTGAAGGCCACTGCTAAATTTTCTTTCAGGTGAATTCAGATGACAAATCCAAATGGGTGCCTTTTAAAGTTAGTGATTTTTCTTTTAAATCTGATTTCCCAAGGAAATTATATCAATTTTTGTCCATATGCTTTCAACAAATACTTTTTGAACTGCTCTGCTGACTACATTTGGCAGAAAAGCAAAGACTGTAATATTATGAGTATTTCATGAAAATAAGTGGCCCAGCAGATCCTACTAAAGCCTTTGCTCCAGAGAGGTGACAGTGAAAGTGCACCTTTCCTCAGCAAAAGTTTTTGAAGAAAAAAAAAGACAGAAATGAGAGGTGCTATGGAAGTCAGGTTACAAAATAATTCCATAAACAGAAAAACTCATTTCATGAAGATTCTGAACTTGTTAGGTAGAAACATAGGTCTATGAGGTACCTTTCTGTAGGACCCGAGAAAGTTATCTGTGGTGGGATCTAATTTTCATAGATATTTCTGCATTCAAATTGTACTTTAAAGTAGTTCAAAGCTAGTAGGCTGGACACATGAACATGTAATTTTCTACCACTAATGTGCATGTGGATGTATATTTGCATTTATTGCTTATATTGAAGTGTTTGTATATTTTACATATTTCACATAGAAATATTTTATGAGCATGTTTTTTTATTTGCTGTCCATTTCAAGTCCCTAAATGTATTATAAATATTGTCCATCTGGATACAATATTGTTGGTTTTTAGGGCAACAAATGTTCCTTTCTTCTTTCTACTCTTCTTTCACAGCCTAGATAAAACCAGTCATGATTCAGAAAGCATATGAGCAGCAAAGTATTCTCCAGATTATCAGTTGATCACAAATGTTCTTTGATGTGTCTTTAGTACTCAGTATTTTCAGAAGAGACCAATGATATAGTGATACCCCAGGCAGTGGATACTTGAAAGAAGTGTGGTCTTTATTTAGTGCATAATCTTCATTCTGTGAACATCAGGCTTATATCAAGAATAGGTCTTTGGGCTGCAGAAGAAATGTGACTGAGTAGTTGCTTTTAAAAATTTTAGAATGTGTCCATAATCTGATTATGGAAATAGTAATTTTATTCATAATCCAGCAGCCACTGTGAATGTTTCACTCCCGTATGTTGATGTGAATTAATACCTGAAAGCAAATTCTCCTTAAAAATATTTTTTTACATTATAATCAGAGGAACACTGGATTTCCTGACTTTAGCTTTCCCTGCCTTTAAAAGGATTAAGTTTTATTAAAGTTCAAATGAGTAACTGATGAGCTCTCATTTGCTAAAGTCTTGAATGGAAATACTTCTAGATCAGCTTGGTATCTTTGCAAGTCCTGAAGATGTTTCTCTCTACTCACTTAAATGTACTTTTTAGCATTTATTGTGAACATGCAAACATTTTCTAGTTATATTGTTTTAATGGAGAAGCAGCCATAAGTAATGTGATTCTACATGGTCATTTTCCTTTTCTATACAGCTGTTGCAAAATTAAAAAGCTGTAAAGTTACAAATGGCTTCATATGAAGCAATACACAGCATGGAATTTCCTGCTAGTGGTTAAAATAATACAATTACTTTTAACAGATGAAAACAGTTAAGCAGGTCACTGTTTAAAAAAAAAGAAAAGGCTTTTCTTATGAAAGTATCCCTTTAAAGCATTCGCTTGAAAATAAGTAAAAAACAATCTTGGCATAGAATATTTTTACTCTTTTGGGGTTTTGGCATACAACACAGATCAAGAAGAATAATCACAGTGACAGGTAAGAAACCTGTAATAGAAAAGCTTTATTTGAGCACAATTCACCAGACGTACATCTTAGTTTAGTCTTGTCTCCATCTGCAGAGTAAACCAGCCATATGCTTAGGGACATCATTGTCTTTTCTCTTTTTTTTAAAATCTCCTGCACCAAAAAAGAAAAGTCATTAGGTTTGACAAGACTGGTACATTTTGTAGTAATTACAAGGGAGCACAAAACAAAACCAGGCCAGTTTCACAATGTCCGTGATTGTCCTAATGCTCCAAAGAATATTTTTTACATTCTGTTAAGGGGAAACTGATTAATTGGTTCTTTGTAACTCCAAATTGAAATCACAGTGTAACCTGGTTGTGCTCAGCACAGGAAGCCTTTGGGGATGCCAAAGTTTGGACATGAGTCTGGGACATAGAGGAGTCCCAGAACTATTGTGTTCAGTGAGCTGTGAAAAGTCATTCAGAAGAGAAACACTCAGCATCCTTTATTTATTTGCATTGAAATATTTATCTGTGATGTGAGGCATTCATAATAGATTGTCAATCTCTTGTGCCTTGTGATGAATCTGGATGTCTTGCATTGAATTCTAAGTATTTTCTTCTGTGAATAATTTCATAATTGTCACATTTCCTACCTGTGAGTGTACCCTGACCTTTGGGTTGAAATGATCTTTTTTTTTTTTTTTCTTTCTCTAGTAAGGAAATCAAACCTTTAATTTTCTGTTAAAAAAAATAACTCACCTGCCTAAATTATTAATTTTTACACTTAGAGATTAAAACTCAATCAACCTGAAAATTCATGTCTTGCTGCTCTTTCCTGATAATTGAAGGAAATTATTTATGTAGCATAGATTAATATTGTTTCATGTTCTACCTGACATTCCCGATTAAAGTATGACTTTGAAATAGAGATGGGTTGGGACTGAAATACCTTATGCAACCACTCTAGTACTTGGAAAGCAATGTGTTAGATTCTTAGACCAAAACTCACAAAGGAAGGAAATTTTCTCTTCTATCTTGTTATATCCTGGGTGGAACAGAGAGACAAATGAGCTTGAGGGATAAAACAAATTAGAGAAAGTGAACAAAGGCATGATGACTGTGAACAGTGTGCATCCTCAGTCCTTAGTACTGACTTTAGGGGAGAGGGATGTCACAGAAGCTGTGGTTTTGGCAGACAGACAGGGAAGCCTCTTTTGAAGCTGCATCTAATGCCATCATAGACCCCTTAGAGCTGTGCACTGATATAGAAAAGGCTCTGTGTTTTTTCACTGTTCTGGGACAAGCAACCTCCCAGATAACATCTAGAGCCATACTTGGCGTTTCTGGCATAACTCTGAGTCATTTTCTGTTGAGTAGAAAGCTGTGCTGACCCATCAGCACAAGAAAGGTTACTCTGAGTTTTTTGAGTGGGTTTCTCTCAGCCTTTTCTCTCTTCCTTTCTCTTCCTTTCATGTGTGATTGAAAAAGGGCCTTGGAGACAAGAGAAAAGACAGCAGTTTAAAGGAGGTTGGACAGTGCTAACCCAGAACACAAAGGGTGGAGGTGTATCTGCTCACTGCTGGCATGAAGCCATCATGGTTATCAGCTTAATAGCATAACTTAACAGGAAGAATTACACTCATGACCTTCTGCTCCAACAGCACAAGCTTCTATCACTTGAGCTAAAGGAGAATCTCCATTAGTAGTTGCTCATTGTCACAGGGCACATATCCCTCTCTTGGGCCAACCACTTATAATGACAAGATATCATAAACACTTGAACAGCTCTGATTTTGTCCAGTAGAGGGAAGTGGATAGACGCAAACACTAACTCAATATGTTGGAGAGAGATATCATCAACATATTAACCACATCATGCATGATTGGCGAAAGGCGTAACGATTGCAGAACCTTGTGTTTCCCACCACTGCCAAAATCTCTGTATTGACTATGGATCATTTCCACTAGAATTGCTGTGTCTTGCACTGTTAGTTTTTTTTGAATTACAGAGCCACCAGAAAAGAGTAATCTGGATCACAAACCAATTTACCTTGTTGATGACAATAACATGTTGCTGTGTTATGAGCAGCACTCATTAAGTTTGATTTTTCAAATTATGGTCTTGAGGGAAGAAGGCTGTTGAAAAATACCTTTAAGAGAGAGCTGGCAATAAGTTGCATTTCAAAAATAGGTGCCTTTTTCCTTGGAAATAGGAATGGAATAGTAAATTGGGTACTGCCACAGAACTCCTCCAAAGTGAGAACTCCAAAGCATTTGGATGCTGGATTTCCACTTAAGTGTCAATCAGTATTTCTTGGGTAACATGATAAAAGCAAAATATTTCAGAACTAGCTTTCTTCTAGACCCCTATTTACTTGCTTGCAGTAGCCCAGTGGCTGTTCCCTGGGGAGAAAGACAGTTACTGAATTTAGAATTGCTCCTTGTCAGCTTTAGCTGTGCAGGTACTACCTACCCAGTAGGAAAAAAAGAAAAGAAGTGTTTGCCTGTTTTGGAGTAGTGTTTGGATTATGAGTCCTTTTTTTTTTTTTTTTTTTAAGAGGGCCTTAAAGGCAAAGATGTACCATTTAGCAGTGATAATCACACTGCTGTACCATGGAAACATGGCCAACCCTATCAAGAATTCTTAAGCCTGCTGACAGGCAATCATCAGCCCAGTCTTTGTTTGGAACTGCTTGAAGCAGTCCTCTTCTTTTTTAATGCTGAATGATTCTCCACAAGGTCCACCAGCTCCTTTCCTCTCCACTGGATTAGTTGGAGTGTCCAAATTTTAAAGGATGCCAACTGGCTTGCAACCAGCCATTTAGAGAGCAGCTCCTGTTCCAGAGGCATTTTTCCCCCAACTTTGGCTGTTTCTCATCCTCATTCCTTTCTGTATAAAACTCTGAAGTCCCTGTAGAGGTTTCATAACATCCTGAAGCCTTCATCAAATGGTAAATTGGTATTCTGTTGGGCTGTCAAGAAGGATTAGAAGGAAGGATCTATTCTTCTTCTTATTCTCATTCTTTAATGACAAGTTACATTGCCAGGCTGTCCACTAAATCACATTAGGCAAGGTCTAATTTACTTCTTCATACCAAAATAGAGAGGAACTAGGGGAAAAAAATCTCTTTTTTAGAGAAATTCTCCACTTAGGACATGCGTTGAGAATTCAGGGAATTCCTGTGCTACTGCAATTCTGTTTTACAAGCTAGCATTTTATTAGCATGAAAATGTATTTTGTCCCCTGACTGCTTTTCTTTTTTCTTTTGGAAGTATATATACACCCATTTAAAGTAATTGTGAAGCTTTAAAGCAATCCACATTGGTGAATTTCATCAAAAGCATGAAGAGTTAATGCCTTGACATGTATTTTCATAGAGCAATTTTCAACTAGTTCTATGAGAGTCTCTCATTCTTAGTCAGGGCTCATCCCTTTCATCCTCACAAAAGGAGTTTGGGTTTTGCTGGAAACTGAAGACGCTGTTTTTACCAGCACTGTTTTTACCATTGCATGCATGTGGATCTCCCGTTGCAGGCAGCATCAATGTTTGTGGGTGTAAACATGGAGACATACATTCACTGAAAAGGAGTCTTTAAAGAAGGAAGAAATGTGTACTGTAATGTTAGAAATCGTTCTAAATTTAGTGTAGTTAGAGTGTGGACTACTTCCCCGTGTCTAGGGATATGAATGGCCTTAAAAGGAGAAAGGGGGAGATGCCTTGAAGAGAGGGAGGGGAAGGAAAAATATAATATCCACACCTGGCTTGATTCACCCCCAAAATTCACCTTCTGTGCCTCTCATTTCCATGTCTGGAGTGCTGGCAAAACATCATGGTTAATGTAGCTCTCTGTATTTTTCCATTCTAGTGATATATGTAGTGCTGGGACAGATTAGGTTAATTGCAAGAATATGATTGGTAAATGTACCCGGTGGGCAGTCATGGCTGCACTAACCAAACACAGAGCGGGGAGAGTTCAATGAGTGTTAATGCTGTGCTGCATCCTGCAAGACCAGAATGAATGCCACACATTTCCAAGCGTAAGAAATTCTGCATAAATAGGACATTCAATAATTTATGAATAGACTGCAAGTCAGTGATTAATTAGCATTTTAAATATGGTTGATTAACACATTAACCCTATTTTATGAAAACTCTTTTAAAAGATACATATTACATGTGCTTCCATTTGATTTTCACATTTCTGATGTCTTTCATCTGTTAGATTACTGTGTCCTATAAGACTTTCTAGAACGTTTAATTATTTACTTTACAAATGCAGGATGTTATAATGATATTTGTAAAGAAAAAGCTAGGATAATGAATATACAACACAGTATTAGCAGCTTCCCCAACTGTTGACAGGAGGTTAGGGGGTATGGGTGGAGGAAGAAAGAAAATCAAAACAAGATAATAATGTTGCACTAGATGTATACAAGTGAATATGCAATAAGCATTGGGAATAGTGTACAAAAGCAATAACATAATTTACCATTCTGTATGAAAGAACTAGCTGAGGTGCTTTTGTCTGTATTGAAGATAATGTTTGGAAGCTTTCACTGGAAAGCAGAATATAACCTAGAAATGGTTTGCATTATCAGTTACAGAAGAAAACATTTACTTGTTTAATAATCAGTTATTTATTTCTGTTATTAATTATTCAGCTATCTCTCAGTGATCACTAGCAGACTAGCTGCTACTCTACGAGGGGCTGGGATTTACCTGCCAGACCTAAAGATGAAGAGAAAGAGGGGAAAGCCCCCCATCAGTAGCTCAGCTCATTTCAAGCTGTTTGTTTCTGTGTAGGCTGATTAAGTTCCAGAGTTGCCTAAAAGCCGAAGATACCTCTTTCCTGTGTATTCAGATGGCAATCCACAGACGGTTCTCGTGTAATAAAGTGAAATTATGCTGGGAATGAAACCGTCAGAACTGACCTTTTTTCTGAGGTCTTGTCTCATGACATACAGAACGGAGAAGACATTCAGTCTTCAGAGCACTGAGCATCTCAGGAGGGTCCATGTTTAAAGTACACACCTGCTCCTCTGCAGTAAATAAAACAGTCAGTATTCTTACATGAAGGCATGCGCTTGAATATTTTGTATAATTGGTTCTGTCCCCATTTCTGCAAAAGAATATCAGAATTGGAAGTGTTAGAGTTGACTATTTCCCCCTACACTGTTAAGGACAAAAAGCCCTGCAAAGATCAAACTGTGCTTGGAATTTTCCAAAGTTAAGCTATGTGTGGAAAAAAAAGGAGGGGGAACACAATACTGAAAATCAGTCAACTGGTTCTTCACTTGAAAAATTGCTTATTAGCAGGGATGTTGTCAAGGTACAATACAGGTTTATGCACCAAAGTAATTGAAAAAGGACATAATAGGCAATTCTTACCTATTTTAATCAGTGAGTTTATTTATGCAAGTGAGAAGCACCTTGTCTACAGTTTACTTGTATGTTATATGGTGAAACAAGATAGCTGTTAATGTCATTGGCCTGCTGCTCAGGTCTTTAGAAATTCTTCCTTTTCAGTGACGTTATTTTGCCATCAAAACTATTCCTAACCTTCACAGTGTTGTATTTCCTGTCTGAAAAAAAAAAACCCCACCCAAATTAAAGCTACCAGGTATTTAAATCTTTGATTTGCTTACTTCTGCTTTAGGCATCAAAATATAGGCTAAGCGATTTCCTTTTTTGATGACAAGATTTAATTTTAAAAAATTGAGGTAGCCATATTACAGTGAAGGTCCATATCTGCAAAAGGTTTGGAGAGTGTGGACAAGGTGCAGGCTTCATTGCGTTAAGGCACCATGCACAAGGGTATGTGATTACCATGCATAAGGAGGATTGTGGAGCAAGTTCAGTGAAGTCATTATGATGATATCATTGCTGGTGGCCATTACTCTACATTACTAGTGGCCATTACTGTAATCTAAATGGACATTGGGAGGAGATTATGGTGAAAGGTGCTAATGGCTTGCACATTAGAGGTCCTTAACGTGTAAGCACCCAGGATGAAAGTCTATGTACAAAGAGTTAAATAAATTGTGCAGCATCTTCCCCCAGGGAGTCATTAAAGGTATTATGCAAGTTTAAGCACTCTTCTTTATCTGGGCTATTAGACCTTTCAAACTAGGAGGTCTAAAGGAAAGAGCTCCTGAGTAGTGGTTTTCCCAGGTGTAAAATCAAGCCGGTGGGCTGGGGTTGAAGGCTGGTGGGTGAGAGTGGAAGACAATCCATAGTTTAAGCAGGTAAATCTGTCATATTTCCCAAGTGCTGGAGAAAAAATGGCTAAGTGTGTGCAGTTTTCATGTTCGAGGGAAGAGGGTGCATCTTTTAGGGCTTTACTTTGGAATGCAGTCAAATTATTCAGCATCTCCTCAGCTGAAAGGTTTCCTGTATTATGGCAATATTTTCTTTCCATGTCTATTTTTCTAAAAAAAAAAAAAATCTAGTAGAGTAGCGATATGTAGAGTGCAAGTATTGCAAGTATTCTAGCAATGTCAGTATCTGCTGTCACAAAGATTTCCAATACTATTAATGTAAAACATTAGGCACTGCCAAAATCCTACAGTTTTTACTCACTGGCTTGAATAAATAATGGAAGACAGGAATAAGTAGAAAGGGGAAATAAATTCTTCCTCTCAACAGAGGTTCCCTTTGCAGAGATGAACATTTTCTTCCTCCACTATGCCTCCAGAGCTGATAGTAAAAGGAATTCAGAAACCCCAGCTAGCCCACAAGACAGCAACCCAGCTCTACCCTGGGAAGGATCCCTGGCTGTTACAACTCTCTGTAGGTTGGAGTTTATTTTCAGATCTTTGCATTCATGGCCAAGCAAAATATATGTAAAACTATGGCATGTCTTACAGGATCTAAACCTAAAGTATACCAAGAGTAATAGATTTTCTATTTATGAGCTTTTTTTGACCTATCTGATTTGAGGTATGTGGCTGGGTCAAATTTATCTATTGGCAGAACATTTTGCAAGACTCAATGTTTGGTTAAAAGCCTTTCTACCCAGAAGAAGATGAATAATTGCTAAAGATAAGACATTGTAGCCAAAATAGAAACCAACGAGTGTGAGGTGGTGGATGGTAAAACACTGTAGTTAGGGATAAGAAATTCAATTTGAGGTAATTCTGGATGAAGCTTGAGTTACAGTTAAATACCTTCAAATACTTTCAAAAACCTACTGTAAATATGCATGAATTCTGGTCCTGAATCCTCTGTACAAGTCTTTGGGGATGTAGTCAGAGATGAGCATCTCCACTCTCCCCCAGGGTAGTGGGTTTCCCTGCCAATGTAGGATTGCTCACCAGTACTGTCTTGTGCTAAGCTGAAGGCGCTATGTTATTGAAATGCACACATTGGCCCAGAAACTTTTATCTTACAGTTTAGGCATAAACTTAAAAGCTTTAATGCAATTTTAATTAAGGCATGGATTAAGGAGGAAGAGGACAGTGTAGGAATATGTCCACAGAAGTTTTATTGAGGGCGCACAGTGGCAGAAGAGAAACAATTTGGGTTTTGTCCCACAATCCTTTAGTCTTCAAAGGCTGAAAATCCTCTAATTAATTGGCAGGTAGAAAACAGGCTGTACAGAAGTTAATTCACTGGGGGCTACAATTGCTGTGGCTGTGCCCTCAGTGCCTGTTACAGTCCTGATCCAAAGTCAGTTGAAGCCAATCGATCAGGCCTTAATTGCACACTGATTAGTATCGCTGAGCTTGGCAGCATAGTAAATCTTTAAGAATTAGGAGCCACTGTGTTTTTTGGAGTAGTTCTTTTCACCATTATGTGTGACTGATAACTTGCAGTGGGATTTAAACACAAATATTGTATTACTGAGAGACAACACTATGTGTAATTGTTGCCAAGATAATAGATGAAATAGCTCAACTTCCTTTGGAAAAGTTTCAAAGGTTGAAAAGTTTCAGACAGGCATTTTTTGCAGGTGTAATGAAAGGATCAGCGTGTATTTCCCACAAGGGCTTTCATTTTTCATTTTTATCCTTAAGAGAAGCCAGTGGCGCTTCCTGAGTATTGTCATTGACTAAGGCACAAAGAAGGAGAAAAAAGAAACAATTGATAAAAAAAAAAGAAAGAAAAACTGAATCAAAACATGACTTCTTGTTTTCAAGAAGAAGGGCCAACTTTTACTTTATAGTAACAGCTTTGAGATCAGCAGCTGTGGGATTACATGGCAGAGGTTTGTAAAAAAAAATCAATAACTGCTGCTGTTTGGAGAGAGGGAAAGAAAGGACAGCTAACTAGACCAGATTGTAACAGTTCTGCAAGCAGTCACAATGCTCACCTTACAACAGCGCAGCCCTGCAAATTATTAAATAATAAATCACAAAGTCGAACAGTCTTGGGTGGACAGAATGCGTTTGACTGTAAAGCAGACAGAGGCCTATGAATTATTCACATCTCAAGCAAAGATAAAACAAGCGGAGAAGAAATGAGAAGAATTCTTCCAAACAGGTTCCCCTGTACTGAAATATATCTTTTGATTACTGATACATATTTGGGGATTCAACCGGTCAAAGTCATGCCAGAACTAAGAAGAAGGAGACAACTGCAACCTAGGTTTAGTGCTATGGGAAAATCCTGGCATTAATAAGTAACTTCAGAAGTAATGTTCCTGTGAAATATCATTTTGCAACATTAGTATGTTAGCAATTAAGGGGGAGAAATAGATCTCAGAAAAAAAATTGTCATAGAAATGTCAAGATCTCAAGTATTTTCTTTAACTTAGCGAGTTAAAACTTGGTAAGAGCTTATTTTTATCAAAACAGCAAGTTGGAAGCTGAAGATCTGCTTATGAAACTGGTGGGAATCCTATATTTTGATAATTTTAAGCATCTGAGCTGAAATAGGAAGAAAATATTTGAAGCTAATCTTCAAATATAAAGACAAGAAAGAAAATGAGAATCTTCACTCTGGACTGTGGGCTGTCACTGGTTTATGACATTTCGGCTATTTGAACATAACTAATATCCATGATGTACAGAGGAAACAATATCAATCAAAATCCTCATTTTCCTTTGAAGCTTTTTTTTTTTTTTTTTTGGTAGTTGTTGTTGTTGTTATGTTGTTGTGTTGGGTTTTTTCATAATTTTATTTCTTCCTACCAGAATTTTCAGCCTACTGCACTGATACACCCATAGAGCAGAAGAAAAAAATATATATGGTCAGATCCTGCTGACACTGACTGAGGCCAGAGCATAATACTCTTGGGCTGTATTGATGACAAAGAAATATTTAGAGTGGAAAAGACCTTTAAGATCATTAACCCAGCACTGCCAAGTCCACCACTAAACCATGTCCCTAAGTGCCACATCTACACATCTTTTAGATGGTAGTGATGCCTTCTTTCTGCTTAGTGATAGGATGTTGTGAAGGATGGAAATGTTGGAAATGGAAATGCTGCTGAGCCTGATGCTGCCTAAAACAGTAGAAACCCCCCTTCATTTTTTGCTTCTTGAAGACAAAGTTGGTGAGCAAGCCTACTTGTGGGAACCTCTCTCATGACTGACTTTGCATTTCTGAGAGTGCAATGAGAAGAGAAAAGGGACGAGGACCAGACTCAAGGGAAGACACAGCTAACCCTGCTGAAGGGTCCTGTATGAGTGCACTGGACTCCCACCGACTGCTCGAAGCTTGCATATTCCAGTAACTGGAAGCAAATGTTCTCAGTTTTCCGAGCACCAGCTCTTCTGGTGTCTCTGCCTGTGAGAGATTCCCATAAATGTGTGTCCTGATAAGGAACAGAGTTGCTTTACTAGTGTAGCTGCCACAAAATGCAAGTGCAGATGAGAAACAGCACATGGGAGTGCCCAAGGACGGGAAATCTGGTTTGGGATATGAAGGTAGGGTCTCTCTCCTGATGCTTCCTCCACAGTCAGGCCCCTCATGCCTTTTGTTCCTAGCCCGCAGTTGCTCTTTTTGTCCTTTCATACGTAGAATTATTCAGGTCAGTTTTCCCAGTCTCATGATTTCCTGCACTCCAGGCAAATTGATACAGTTCTGCCCAGAAAAGGCTGTGTCCAAACATTGCTCCTTGGCCTCCAGACCCACAGCTCCCCCAGATTTTCTCTGCTGTCAACTCCAAGTCTCCTCATCTCACTCCCAGCTGCCTTCACTTCTGAACCAAGTGTCTTTAGTGCCAGTGTCTGTTTTCCCTTGACCCAAATGGTTACAAAGTCAAGAGTTGGTTTCAAGAGGTGAACATCACACGGGTGCAATAAAAATAGGAAACAAGGTAGGAAATGCAATTCAAAAGAATTGCAGGGCAGGGGATGAAAATGATCAGTGATATGCAGCAGAGCTTCAAAGGTGCAGACAAGTGGATTCAACTTGATGAAAACAAAAGTAAAACAGCAAATAAATGCAGCTTAAAAGGTGCATGTCTAATACAGCCAGCTGTGAGCAGGCATTACTCCAGTGCTTCGTGTAGCCTGTAGGAGAGGAATGAGTTAAAATGAGAAATTTTAGCCACCAAGACAGAGACCAGAAGTAGCTGGCAACTTCTCTTGGATGTCTTAAACTTTGCAGGACACACCACATCCCAGCTGAAGATTGCTGAGGCATCTATGGAACAAGAAAACAAAAGAGTAATTTAGGTGTATGTTTTTCCCTATATGTTTAATCTTCTAGAATATACTGTATGTAGTATTGAGATTTCGGCAACAGAGGTTTGTTTTAGTTGTTGCTTTTTTTTTATTAAACAACAAACCAAAAGGAGTTGACCAAATATATTTTATAATTGAGAATTTTTAAAAAGGGTTTATATCTGGTCTCTTTGCTACATATACACATCCTAGCTGAAGAGTATTTACTGCTGTTGTTTCCCTTGTCTCCTGGTTTAATTGTTGCCAGTTGATGTTTTGTGTCTTTGGTGCATTACACAGAGAAGGTACCAGCAATGTAAGCCTTCGTTATGCTGAACAGGAACTGTCTGATAAAGAACAGATGGAACTTGTTTTAAAATGTTTCATTTTATCCTTCAGGAAAAAAAAAGTGAGCACCTACATAATGTGCTCTGGTGAGTACTATCAATTAAAGAGTTGTGAAGTGGATATTAGAAGATTATTTGTAATTCTGTTATATAATGGCTTAGATGGACTGCACTGGAGAAATTAACATGACACAGGGATGGAAATCATATTAGAATTTGGACGTACTTGAGAGTCAATGAAATTATATTAAAAAAATACCATTCAGAATAAACACTAATGACATGCCTTTTTATTGATGTTTAATTTAGAAAAGAAGTTAATGCATGCCTTGAAAAGCAAAGAAGGGCTGCTTTATGCTTAATAATTTGCTTAAACTGAATTTCAGACAGAAAATTAATTTGTTCTTAAGAACTAGAGGACTTTCTAGAAGGGAAAAAAGTTATAATACTAGCTTCGTTTTCTGAATACCAATGCTTTTGAGTATGTTTGAAATCTGAGAACTGGTTGGATGAATACAGTTTTTGGAATGGCCCCTTGGTTTTTGGAATTGTGCTTTGCTTCTGACTGTCCTGGGAAGGGCAAAGGCCAGCCTAGGTGTAGCCATGTCCCAGTGTTCACTGTATTGAACAGTTGGCAGAGATCCCATAACCCTCAGCACAAAACACAGGATCAGTAGTTGTCCCAAAAGCCCAGTGTTTGCCACAGTGAACTCTCCAAATATATGCAGCTTAATAAATGAAAGGTTTTTAGAGTGCTAACTTAGCCAATATCTGTGATTAGATTCTGTTCCTAAATCAAGTAAGGAATTCTTTGATGGTTTGGTTTTTTTCTTTCATGTAAAGCTTTCCTGGCTACCTGCTTCACTGCAAAGAGCAGAGAGTTGGATAATTGTGATAAATTCCCCAGCTTAATATGGTAGCTGCAAGTAAAGTTGAAAGATCTAAACTAAGATAGTGAAGAATAAATAAAATAAAAGAAGAGAACCAAATAATTCTCTGCCAGCAAAGGATGTATAGCCTTTACTACTTTGAAAATAATATTATTGAATTTTGACAGGTATATGTATTCTTTTTGGGAAGCACTGGTGCTTTGTTAACACTTCTAATTACAGCTTTCTGTAGTGAGCAGGCTGCACAGAGCTGCCTGAGCTTGGACACAAACCCACAGGTGCCCATGACCCACAGTGGGCACTGAGAGGCTCTTTCCAGACCTAAAAATATGGTTTAATGTCAAGCCAGGCATTTTGATTGATTCAAAGGAAAGAATATTATTTTTGGGGAGGTACATAGCTTTTGTTTAATCCTTATTTTTCATTTAGATGTATGCTAAAATGAGAACAAGTTTCAAGGAAACTGTCAGATTTTTTATTTTCAAGTGTCATCTGTTTTAACGTTTGTTAAATATGCTTTTTTTCTTTATTTGCTTGTGGGATCATACCACTCACTTCATTTTACTCAACTTATTTGGGAATTTTGGCTTTTCCATAACGTGATTGGGGAGGGAGTATGTATTAATTTTTTGAAGTTGTCCATTTTTGTATGTAAGCTGTTAAAACTTAATTTCTGATATGAAAATTTTATAAGACCAAAGTATATAATACTGAGCTTTTATTAAAATAGGAAGTATTTTATGATAATGAACCTGAAAGAGTCTCATCAGCAGGGGGATTGCCAGATAATCTCTTCCTGTTGAGACTAATGGAACAGTTTATCATATGGTCTATATTTAATAAGTGTGGTTGGTTTTCTGAGCACTGAACCAGTCTAGAGATCTGAAGCATTTTCCACACAAATAATTTTCTTACTTGGCTTTATCCAAAACACTGTCTTGTTGAAAGACACTTCCCATTGACTTCACTGCTTTGGAGTAGACTCCTAATGTGATGCTAAGTGCCAGTTCCTTTTTCAAACAGTATGCACAGGGATAGTCTTTTTGAATTCATTGTCTTTAATTCTCAATTTGTCTTTAATTACCAAAATGAACCAAAATATAGATGCATTCCATTCATGACTCCTATTTGAGATGACTGCTCAGTAATTTGACATGAAAGCAGTTATAGAAACTGGCTCACATGTTTATTTGAATCATCTGCCTTCAAGGAGCTATCAAACAAGTTCATAGCTGTGTTACAATGAGCCTCAAGTTCTAATTAGCAAAACTAACCTGACACACGCTTCCTCTTACTGGCTTTTAAGCCATTTTCTTTTGAATCTTTTGGAAATGCTGGAGAGCAGGCCTGCAAGAATTAATAATGTTATTGCAGTGTATCATCCTGGAGTCATTTAAATGATGTGTGTGTTCCAACACCAACCTTTGAGGTTGTTATTAAGTCCTGCCACAGCAGGAGCAAAAGTCAAGAAGCAATTATATGCATGATTAGTTTGTCAGTTTTCCAGAAGTTCTTTGGGCCACTGTTCGTCCTGCCTGGCTCGTTGTGATGAGGATTTAACACTAAGTTTCGCACTGATAGCGTGTGTTGCTTCTTGTGCTGGGCTCCCCCCAGCCCTCAGAGCTCAAAGAGCACAGATAACAAAGTTGTGGAAAGCCAAATGTGCTCTAAGCCTCACTTGACAAATCTGAAAGGAACTAAATGCATTATTTCATGGAAGGTTAAATTGATC